>KV750344.1:0-12102 GCA_001692915.1 Glonium stellatum
AGTAATAATATCTTAAATTAAAATAAATATAGTAAACGGCCTAGACTTATAACTATTAAACTATTAAACTGCAAGAAATAGATAATAATAAAAACTCTAATTTAAAAGATAGTATCTACAGCTTTTATATATACACAAGGTGGGCGACAATCGTTACGTAACAGCTTAAAGACTCTGATCAAGAGCTATTCCTAATCAACACTGGATCTTGGCAGAGGTTCAACACCAGGGACTCGCCGATGTCCTTTCGGCCTTTCTGAAGAAAGTGCTCGCCGGTTTTACGCCAGTGGATAAGCAGAATCTTGGCTCTCTCTACATCGATGGTTGCTGTGCCACAGCTAATGGCAAAAGCATCCGAGAAATGAAGTCGCTTGTCCGTAGAAGCTATCTTTCTTTCGTATAGATTAGTGCAAATGCGCATTGAGGCAATACCCTCCGGAAACGCGTACCTTAGGCATAAATGTTATCTTATACTAACGAATTGGTTGAATACGTAATCATCAAATAGGCAGTAACGACAGTATGAATCTCTGATGACTCACGATGCCGTTGTGGCGTTGGTTCCTTGAGTTTTGCCCACACTAGTGCAAGACAGCAAGGTTGCATATCTTGGCAGTTTTGCCAACACCCCTAACAAAACGCGAGATAATATATTAAATTTCTAAAATTAATATATAATTAATATTCTAGTTAAATCTCTTCTTAAAAAAGATATATATAAAAAAAAAGATAATAGCACGAAATAAAACAGGTAAAATAAAAACTAAATAATAATATAAGTAAAAAGAAGAAAGCTTGTATTTAATCTAATAACACTTACTGGATGTAGCTACTCCGCACACTAAGCTTTTTCCGCCTAAATCGCGTGTAGTTTATAATTTATATAAATATAGAAGTTACAGATATACCTAGAAAAAAAATTAGGTTACTTAGTGTTTATTTGTTATTTATAGAGATAGAGGGTGGTTTTCTCCTATTTACCAGTTCTAGAATTCTAAAATCTGCCCTTAAGGTGATCTGTTTCCTAGGCTCGTAATAAATATGAGCCGGATAATCCGAAAATGTGTAAACGTAGTATTCGGCGACGTGCATATATAGTTATAGTTATATGGATGGTAGTAGCGTAGAGTATTATATCTAAATTTAGTATGCGCCGGATTAGTAGGAGTCTAATTCAATTTGCGTACTAGTAATTGACGAAGGATCTAGTAATCGATAGAGAATCTGGTGGGGTATACCCGAATTTAATAATATATGCAACTTCAGCTACCATTTGGTGCAAGATCGGGGTTGTAATGGGTTTCATATCTATCTAGAGTCGAGGAAAGAAGGTATATGCCCATTCCTCCTCGCTTAGAGCTTACATAAGCCATAGCTTGTTTATATATATATAATTTTATAACAGAATCATGTGACTATTTTAATTGCAAACTTTATTACTTAAATTTTGCCCCTATTATTTTGTAAACACAATTATGTTCATCGATACCCGTAACTTATATATTCTAATAGTAAAATTTGACTTTAAAATAGCCATACGTCCCGAGGCAGTCTCTGACAGGACACTAGGCACCATCTACGCAAACGGGTCATTGCCGATGTGCACAGCCTCTTCATTTAAACCCAGCCCCCGTATGTCATCTATTCCGGTCGCCCCTAAGTTCAGACAAATAAGCGTAGTCCTCCAAATCCAATCGCAGACATTATCAATTCTCGAACTTACGAAAAGCCACGTAGTCCTTTAGCCTCTCAAATCCAAGTTTTGGGTCCGGAAAATACCAAGCAGCATCTTTCAGATTTAAATCGTGGCTCCTTAGTGCTAACGAGATTGTAGAACTTCGCGACGCCAATGTGAGGGTCCTCATACGTCGTCGAGGATGGCTGGAAATACTCGAAGTTTTCGACCGTGCTGCGAGGGAACTATAAGATTTATCAGCCACTATTTTCAGGAATTTCGATTAGCTCTATACTTCAGGACGGAAAGCAACTTATCTTGGGTGGTGAGCAAAATGTAGAATAGAACCGTACATAGGTCCATCGGTCACAATGCAAAGCGTCAATCTCGTTGGTTGATTGCACGGCGGCTAGAGTCTTCCTGGCCTTGTAGGGGCCGATTTGTGCCCAAGTCGCTCCGCCTCGTCTATGGATTTTCGGTGGGTTTGACATATCGAACTTTCGTTCCTGATGTAGTAGCATGGGCTAGATGAATAGCAAGTCGCTGAAATTTGAAAATTCTCGTGTACGCAGGCTAGGAGAAGATATATATAGTCTTTTGTGGCTGTGTTGGTCAGGGGTGTGTTTGCCGGCAAGGGTATCGATACCATTGGACCGAAGCCAATAGTTCCGGAACGTAATTTTCCCACTTAAGAAATACACCCCTTGCTACGTCACTAGCGCCGCATATTAGTTTGATTCAAGATTATACGCTCTCATTTTAGATTGACCGGTTTGCAATACATCCACACAAAAAGAATTTGAACTGGCAATCTTGACCACGTTTTTGACGTCTTTTATTTACAATGTACTTTCTTCAGCACACATGCCACAGTTTTTATCAGAAAATCTTCTAGCAACTACCTAGATGCGATCTTAGTTATTGTATATATGCGCCATCGCAAGATATTCCCCTCCTAGCGCACTATTTCTCTCTCCTGGTGTCTGTCCCCTAGCTCGTATCACCAAACTCACGGGCCACATTTCGCGGGTATGATATCCCACTCATCGTTCCACAAATTAAAATATAAGTTGTAGTTCTGTCCGAACATATTCGGCGCCTGAGCTGCCGCGAAAAGCTTCGCTCCACCATCAAGGCCATAACACATCCGAAAATTAGAGGTGGAGGTCACTGAAGCATTCCCCCACAGACGGGCATGGGCGTCCACTCCTGGATCTATCGTGGCGCTCGCTAGGTAGTTGCTATCGAATTCAATACCAAAGGTCACCTTTAGTATTAGGTGAGCCACAAGCTGTCCTTGTGCCGTAATATCCCATTTGTAAGGGTCATCTTTTGACAGATCAGAAGGTTGAGCTGAAGTATCAGCCACACCATTCACCATGTCCGGAGTATCTTCAGTTGGTATTTCACCATCTTTAGGGGGGTAAAATTGCGCATAATCCCAACTTTTGATGGGAACCTTATACTCTGCTAGCCTATATGATGTCAATTTTTAAATGAGTTAGTGGGAGTGGAGTGGAAAATTACATGTGTAAGCTCGCATCACCGGATAATTGTGCGAGCACTCGCATGTCGGGTCCAATTGTAACGATACTAGGGACTCGGAAGGTTGCTCCAAAATTTGCGAAGCCTACAATGGTGCATTAGTACAACAACCTATTCGGTGCCTAGGGCCATGTGATTATGAGATTGCGACCAAAAAATTTAACCTACCAAAAAGTTCGACCTCTCCAGAATGAAATGAGAGTTGGCCATTAGCATCGAAGACAAACGTTGCAGTGATGTCACCGGAACTCCTGAACTAAACATGGCTTTGGTCCCACGAAGTCAAATCATTTAACCTTCCCTAACAAGCATATTAGAAACTTTTGCTAACTCCTCGGTAACTAGGCTTACGATAAAAGTGACTCCAGCAGATACCGAGACGTCAATATCTAAAAGAGCATAAGCCTTGATATATGCCGATTTGCTGGTTGTTTCCGAAGCACACGAAACAGACTGGTCGACGAACGTAGCTTTGTAGGTATCCTGCATACTAAGGTAAGCACTGTAACTGTACGAAAAGTAGAAAGTAAGCCATACGTGGATGTTGTGCCGCACACCCTCGTAGTCAAAGTCTACTGTTGAGAATGCATTCCACCATTTAGCCACATCGGATGAGAACCAGCGCTTGTGCAGTTCTTCTAGATCCAGAGACCGCTTTTCGTGATCCCATGTGTGCTCAAGCCATCTTTCGTATCTGCCGCCATGTACTCTCTACTGCCATTGGAAGTATATTACGCTTGATAATTACAGAGAGCTTGAGGATTACTAACCACTATGCCTTTCAAATTATATCTAGCTCCACTCTATACTACCAACCCATGTCATCCAAACTCCTCGCAACATCTACTATACCAAAAAGCAGACTTGCTAGTAAGCATGCAAGCCAAGCTGAGCAGTTTGCGCTTGCTGGCTTAAAACTTTTGGCCTACACGCCTTGCTTGCTTGTCTTGATAGGCTAAAAGGGTCAGCTTGCTTGGCTCGCCTGACCATTTGCTAAGAAGATATTTTAGATAAAAGTAGACTAAAAGGAGGCAATAAGTGAAGCCTATAAGGGGTTGAGGGTATAGGAAGGAGGCTCGCCGTAGGCGCAAAAATAAAATAAGGGGAGTCACATAAGTTTGACTCGTTTGTACTGCCACATAATCTAAGGCAGGTACAGAGGCAGGCACGAAGGCAAGCATGAAGGCAAGCACGCAGCTAAATCTACCTACTATATATTCTCTATTAAGCGGCCAAGCAAGCAAGCTGAGCCCTATTTAGCTTAATTGCTTGCCAAAATCCAACTATTCCGCTTGATTGTTTGATTCATTTGCAATCATGCTAGCAAAGAAGCTATCAATCTCGACCCGCCTATTAGCAACTCTGTCAAAAAGCAACGGCGAGCGGTTGTCTCCAGTTGGGAGCTCATACACACCCCTAGGCAGTTCTACAGAGTCAAGCTCAACTGCATTTGCGTGAGATTCTCGTTCGGTTTCTCGTTGCGGACTGGGACCATTCGTGAGAAGTTCCGTGCTCCGCAGTACCTCATCTGCGGAAGCAAATCCGATGACGTGCTCTTCTGCATTTGCATACTCAGACATAGTTGATTTACGATGCAGCAGAGTGGAACTAGGCGGTGCCCACTCCTTACGTCGCAGCTGTTGACTGAGCGAGCGGCTTGCCCAACGATTAGAGTTTACTGTAAGAGGGTGACGGCGGTCTTGCATACGATTGTTAGTAAATCGGAATTTAAGAGAGTACACATCACTTTCATACCTGCATTTGTACGACAATCTTGTAGTAACGAGCGGGGAAAACCACTAATGGGATACCTTTCATTCTCATTCAGCCAGAGGAAAATTTCCGTTGTGGCGAGCTTGTTGCGCAAGCGAATATTGATTTTACGCATGCTGAACTTGTTCTGTCGAATCATCATTGAAATTATATCTGGCGTGAGCTCCATCTGTTGTTGAGTGCTCGGTGTTGACCCTTCCTCTTGGATAAGGAAAAAAGGGTTACGTCCCTGGAAGCCTCGGAGACGAATGAGTTTACTAAGTTCTGCTATCTCCCCCGCGCCAGATGGAATTCGGCAATATATGTATCCTGTAGAAAACTGGTCAATCGGATCCCATAATGCACATATGAAAACCGAATAGTCACCTTGGGCCACGAATATGCCCTCTTCATATTCCCGAAGAGGTTGAGTAGTTTCGAAGTAGAAACTTGTTGCTACTAGCTGCATTGCTAGTTTATTTATCCTTGGGTCCTCGGACATCTTAGTCCGCACAGTGTCCTGTAACAACTTCATGCGAGTGACATCATCCAACTCTGGTGGGTCGTCTTGAAGTTCAGGGTTTAGACGAACAAACCTCGAGCCCCGCGCCGAGTCAGGTAATACATTCATAAATTCCGACCACGTTTTCTCGCAGTCTAAGGATGCTGCGATGTGGTCTTTAGCAATCTTAGCCAAAATTTTGCCATGAGCGAAAACACCTAATCGCGTGGTCGATTGCTTTTTAACAGGGACACGGCGGGCATGCGGGTTAAACGATGTACCCATAGAGACTATGAGGTCCGGATATTCGTTTACTTCTTTATCCCAAATTAGTTTTCGTTCCCTATCCGCAATCCAAATCGGATTGTTGTGGTATAGTGCTCCATCCATATACACTTGTTTCGATGGTTCATGATGAAAGGATTTAAAAATTCGAGGTGCTGCAGATGTAGCACGGGCACTTGAAAAATTAGTAGATGTGAAAATCGAAGGGTTAGACTTACGCCTCCCAAATTTTCAGCTCCGCGGAGACCCGTTCTGGCCGTTGGAATTGATAGGGAACTTCAATCGTTATTTTAAATTAGATAATATAATTGGTAGAGTATCACTTACGCTTCTCAGAACAGTGTCGGTTGTAGTTGGCTAGGACTACCGCCGAACCAGATGCTGAAGTTGCAGTTACAGCAACTTTGATGGGAGAACGACCAGAATGTTGATCAGGTCGTTTACCACCAAACAAGTAATGATCATCTGAGAAGGCAGATGTTAACGCTTCCTGGAGTGGAGCAGTCTCGAACTTGGAGTGATTGTAGTTTTCTACAAGCCAGCCTATCAACGGAATATTCCCCCCTGTGCGGCGGGTGAAAGCTTTGTTGCATAATTGTTCGAAATGATTTATGCATTCACCAACGGACCACTCTTTGGCTGCTAGGCCGAGCGCTATCAAACCCCCCGTACTGTCAAAATAGCGTTAGCACTCTAGCTTAAAATTCCGTCTGAAACTGCGCACCTCGTCCCAACGATTAAGTCAAAGAAGCATTGTATAGGCAGATTCCCATGCATTGCGCGCTCGATAAGCCGTAAAATTTCCAGTTCGACAATTCCTCGAATACCTCCTCTACAACTAAATTAGCAAGTTTTGTAGCAGTTCTAACAGAAGGACATACCCATCGAGTGTCAAGATACGTATCCCAGCAGTGTGCGGCTTTAGATATACTCGCCATGACTGGTATCGGTTGATAGTCTGACTTTCCATAGGGCAACCGTGCATTTCAAATTCAGTTTTACTGCGTTGTTGTCCATAGGACTCGATACATTGCGAACAAAGAACATGCCCGCAAGGTAACGCATGCTCTGGTGGCTCCGATAGGCAGCAGAAACATGCTGAGTGGCTATTGTATTTATCGGCTCTGCCTTCCCGAGAGGCATAACGATAGAAATATGCCATAACATCGTCTTTATGAATTTCTGCTGCAGCCTTGTCCTCTGCGTCTCCATTTAGAATTCGGTCGTGAAGCAATTGCAATAATTCTTCCAGGCGAAAATAGACATTGAATTGGAATTCTTCCTTTAAGGTCTCAAAAGAAAAGCGAGACACATATTCACCAGCGGCGAGGACTTTTCCGTTCTTAAGTTGATGTCCCTTTGAGCCGTGGCCGCTCCGAACATTGACACACCTATATCCACCGCCAGGTTTGACATACTCGCAAGGCCAATGGCGGTCGCAGAAGTTTTCGAGTGCTGCGTCTAGGTGACCCAGATATTGTGGGAAAATCTGCTCAGCAGTACCCTGGTATAGTATAAGCAAACTTATAACACGTAGCAGAATGTAGTTGTATATACTCTAGTCTTGTGGCGTGCCGAATCAAGCATAATACAAGAAGCAACCATGTAGCTGAGCTCCTGAAAGATCATTTGGGCATCAGCTTTGTTCTCCCACACCTCCATTAAGTTGATTGCTAGTTTCAGAATATTGCCACCAAAATCAAGAGGTATGGGGCTATTAGAAAAGGAAGCTTGGACAAAGTCAAATGGCGTCTCTAGTGTACGAGCAAAATGATCAAATGCACACTGTAAGTAGGACTGAAGCTCCTCAGCATCCAGAAGCATCCGAAGTTTAGTTTTTCTTTCCCTAGCAGTTGTGCAAGCAACAAGGATGCCATTGTAAAGCTGTTCAACTTGGCGCTCGATAAGTCTTGGCCGTCCTTTAGCTGGTATGCGTATGATCTTCAAATTCAGTTAGAAAGACCCTTACAAATGAGGCATCTTGTAGTGGGTGTTTAGTGTTAGTATGATGGGATATCTAACTTGCCTTGATTGAGCTATAGTATGATTCAATAAGCTCTTTGACAGTTTCAACTTGACGAGAACGCTCTCGCCAGAATTGTGCATACTTTTTGAAGGTCGCATTGTGATAGACCGTACGTGAGAGAGACTCTAGAAGACTATTGGTTGATGATTCCTCATCCCATAAACTAGGATCGATCTCATTTGGTGACGCATTCAACACTATAATGGCGTGCGGTAGCACCGGTTGATTTGAAGATTTCTCGAGTGCCGCAGCTGCCCAATTAACCAGCCGTTCGAATACGCTTTCAATAACCCTAGAATATATTAGGCCATAACTGTATAGAATAGCTATTACTGAAAGTCCTACCGAGGGTTTTTGAGTACAAAAACTATAATGTCAGAGAAGGTATATAAGAGACGCGGATAGAGATGAGTGACAGCAAATTCACGACCTCTCGTAGCAGTGGTATCGGCCCATTTTAATTCTCTCTCCGAAGTTGGGCGAGCGGACCGCACAGTTTTCTCATTTATCTCGGCCAGCCCTGACTTTTGAGTCCGACGCCGCTTTCTAAACCTGGCCCCAAGCGGCTCTCGCTCGCCACCTTCGAGGCCTTCGCAATCGGCGTAAAGAATTGGCACTTCTGAAAAGGCAGTTCGGGGGTCAAGATACAAATGGACATCTTCGGAAGTGGGAACATCAGCGCCGGAGGTACCAACAACTGGGGTTGCAAATATCTCATCACCCTCCACGCTGAGGTCAATCACCAGCTTAATGAGAGTGCTTTTGCCAGCACCGGTCTGTCCAACAAAGGAGACAAGACTAGGTGTTCGGGTGTCACGTCCGCTGTTAGTCAAGCTGTGCGTCTGTGATTTTGAGCGGCGTGCTCCTCCATAGGTACCGGCAAGCACTTCGGCATACCGTCCGTAATCTTGGAACATTGGGGGTCCGCTGTCTGGTCGGTCAATTCCTATGCTTTGTTAGAAGTCTGGCCGGCTAGTTAAACAAAAATGGTTTAGATATCGTGCGGGAAGACTGAAAAAGCGGTCAATTAAGAGAGGAGATATATACCAAACCAAGCCGTTTCCTCGTCATCCCTATGCAACTGCGTTCTGATGGTATCATCCGTCGGGGGTGTAAGAACCTTTTGGACTTTCTTGGCTACCACAGGGTCCGTTTTCTCGTGTGGCACGGGGCCTGACACTCGACGATTCTTCTTGTGTAAAAACTGCCCTTCCCAGCACTGTGCGCAAAAATTGCAGTCACAGACATTACAGAAGGAGATGTCGGAGCAACTTTTGGTACATGCTTCGCACTGATTATCTTCGAAGCTGTCGTGGATAATCTCTAAAGGCTGAGATGCCGGCTGCGCTAATGGGTGTCTAAAACATTTAGCGAAGAGTCCTCTAACCTTGATATCCTGAATAATTCTCCTTCCTTACGCTGCCGAGGAAAGTTGGAGCATGTTAACAGCGCCCGCCAGCTGTTGTTGTTTGCGACGCTCTGATAATGCGAATTGTTCAAGAACAGAGTTGTCTAGGTCTAGGAGACTCGGCTGCGTGCGGAGTGAGGGGTTGCTGTATGGGTATGGTTTCAGCCAACTGCCTTAATGCTGGGGCGTATACATTTTGCTACTTACTGCGTCATGCCAGAACTACTCGCTTGGCTGTCCCCTGGGCCAAGTTCTATCAAATTCTCCTCTGGCTTTTCCTCCCATTGATCAAGCCCTCTGTATGGGCTTGGGCCTCGACTTGAAATGCCAGGTACTTGAGAGTCGGAGTTTTTGTCATTATTCCTTCCACGAGAAGGAAAAGGAAAAAATGATGGGTACAGATGTAAGTTTTCAGACATTTTAACGCCAATTTGGAACGTTTGAGTGGCACCAGAAGTTAGTGAAGAAGGCTGAAAATAACTAGGGTGAGGGGTAGAAGGTTTGAAATATTCTTCACGTTCAAGCTAGATTTCAGCCTTGTTTCCTCCGGTCAATTCCTTCCCGGCTGAACGCATACGCTACGTGTCTCTCTTCGCAAGGCTGACAATCTTGGTCCAACCAAAACACGGCAGGCACAGGATGGGCGCGGCTAGACTGGGTAGAAACCTCCGGCCGAAATCTGATAAAATGAATGATTGAAAGGCGATTGACAAGAAACATCTCAGGTGGAGATTTAGGATCAACTGTCAACAAAATCTCCCTCAACGAACCCCTAGAAGAAATATGACCATCGCTGACTTATTTGTTGCACAATTACTGGCGGCTGATAATAAATCGTGCACCGTGCGCACAAACCAAAGAGCTGCACACGGTAACGATAAGTCCGTAGCGCTAGTCGGTAATCATGCGGAATGGCTGATGTACTGAAACCCATAAACGGTTAAGCTTCAGATGGGAAATAAAAATTGGATAACTGTAACTACAGCTGAATAACTTGGAGGGCGGTTTTAGTTTAACAGATTCTGTTTTTATAGAAATTGAGCGATGATTGAAAAAAATTAGAGCTCTGCAGCAGTTCTTCACCTTACTCAAGTGGTGCCTTAGTACTTATTATCGGAATTTGGGACATTCTATCAGATTATTTTGATCGGGTTCTCTTCGCTCCGTTTGTGACTATCTCCGGGTTTGACTACTTATTCCCCGGATATGAATCATAAAAGGCTAGAATACGTGATGAATCTATACGGTTTCTACCGACCAGATCGCAAATGAGTGTAACGGGCCTTATCGAAGTCACTGTCGGAAGAATGAGCAACTTGCATAAGTTTTCCAGAATAACGCTTTATAAAACCGATTCCAACAAGTAACATATAATTCTTCAACCTTCTTATAACCTTATAATGGGCTGCTAAACACGTCTAGCACAAAGGTAAGGTGGTTGAAGCCCTATGGGGAGAGAGAAGGCCTGCTGCCGTGCCAGAGATACTATCTACGGTGGTCTGTGCGCGACGCTAAGCCTGGCCCTTGAATCGCCCTCTCTACCCACCAGCGGATTTTAGTGAAGTAGATTGTTTATGGTGTACCTATATGCTGCGAGTACTGACTATGGAACTTAACACAACATTTTACCCAATGGTTAATACAACCCATAATAAGGGGGGAGTCTGGGGGGAGCTTAGTGCAGTATATAACCTGATCAACTTTCTATTTTTCATAAACTTGATTTTTCTAATTGTGGCTTTTATTGTGGCTTCTCAGTTCTAACCTAGAACGGCTTGCCCCGCTTTTTCCTACTCGACGATGGCTCCTCTCCCGGCTCCTTTTGCGCATTCTAAGGTGCGGGCTTGATCGTAATAGCAATAGGTGCTGTACTAGGCGTTGTGCTGGCTGCTGGCTGCTGTTCTGCGTATGGGAGAGGATTACTGTCTTCCGGGTTGTGGATAGATTTGCCATCGCGCCACAGTTACATCGGCTCCCCTACGGTCAGTCCGAGGCGTCGTCACACCTGTAGAAATCGCAGTTAACAACTTTCCATACGAATTAGAGATGGTGATTACGGAAATATATACCGTTAATAACAAAGAACTTGCTTGGATGTTTGCTCTCTACGGATTTAAAGTAGAATATAATTAAATTTGATGTTGCGCAATCTTTAGCTGTACCCTCACGTCTCGCCTACCCGTGCTTCCGCCTCTGCCTTTGCCTCTCTCCCTACGTCTACGGCTGAGCCGAGCCTCTAGCCGTGGCTTTGCTAATCCTGTATCTCTAGTGGCTTTCGATCGCACTCGGGTCTCGACATCCTAATTTATGCGTTTGGTCCGCGCATCTGGGCCGCATATATATATGAGAACTGCTCCTCTTTACTATACGAGCAGAAACGCAGGCAGAGATGCACAGCTACCAAGCGCGTTAAAACCAGGTGTTGAGTACATCCAAACAGCCGTTGGTTACGGCTCTAGATACTGTAGATCGCAGCTCTAGAAACCGTATACAACGCTTTATAGAGTCTTAAACCCGCATAATATAACCAACAGTCAAAACAGATACAGTCTGCTGGTAAAACAGGTAGATTTAACATCCAGGTTAACCGTATACTATATCAAGATTTAGTATTGTTAACAGCTCGGACTAACCGTAGTACTCTTACTCGTGTTTCCGCCTAGTTAGATGGCCCTTCCTTGCTTGCTAACCCCGCAGAGCGAAGGCATCGCATGTGCAGACCCGCCCATATGCCGCACTAGGTAGGCATATGAGAACCGGACCACTACAGTAAACCTTTTCTTTAGCAAAGACAATGTCATTATACCGCATTAAACTAACCAACGGGGTGACCCCCTTAATATCCACAGTCCAACCATCCTCCACCCTATTAACCTCCCTCACTCCCCAAATCCCAACCCACCCCCAAC
>KV750353.1:14067-86504 GCA_001692915.1 Glonium stellatum
TGAATCGTCGTTCCGGATGGCATGGCCGTTGTGCGCCTCAACAATGTCACTAGGGGTGCCCTCCATTCCAAAAATCTCTATGTCCAATTCTTGATAAGTATCTCGTCTCCAAGTCCTTTCAAATGACTTCCCCTCATCAGTGTACTCGGAATAGACACTCTCTCCAGCACTCTCTTCTTCCGTGTCATACAACTCCTCGCGCTCCTGTTGCAACGCAGCGTGCCTGCTCACTGCACGGCGAGTACGAGGACGGGGCGGCGGGGAACCCTACTGAGCGCGGCATTCCACGTGGACCCGAATCCTTGATCTATGAGTTGAACTTGCTATAGCATGTGTGTCCTTCCGTTCCAAAAATCTCTATATCCAGCCCCTGGCGGTTCGGACTCATTTTCAACGTTCGCTAACGTCTCCTTATGGACTTGATTCATATGGGCATTAAGCCCCGCGCCTTGCCCCCCTAACCAAGGGGGGCCTCTTTCAAAAACGCACCATGCCCAACCGTTACCGGTTGGGTCTCTTTATAAAGCTTTGGGTCCGATGGTTGAGCCCATCGGAGTCCCGGGTGATGGCATGATATCTCTTCCCTTCCTAGAAGTACAAATACAACCCTGACAGTTGAGAGACTCGTCCTCGATATTAGCAAGAGTCGCTTTATCAATTTGGTTCGTATGAAGATTGACTCATGTGACTGCCCCACCAGAACGAAACCCGGAGTAAGGACATGAAGTACGAATCAAATCAATAGAAGCGTCTCTTCTTGAAGTCTGTATGCAAAAGTAGGACCGACATTTCCGTGTGCTCTTTCCGTTTGAAAAATTTCGACATCCGACTTCAACATTTGAGGGGAGCTCGTTCTCGACATTGACATGATTCTTTGAGCCAGCATGCCAAATATGCCAAGAAGCTTTCATCATTAGGTAGCGTGGTGGTGTGAGTCGTCCGTCGTGTAGCTCTTGCCCCCGCCAAAAACGATCATAACCCTGGTAGCGAGCACGCAGGTTATTGCCGGTGGGTCTGGCACTTGATGGGTCCCAGCAGCTCAGATCGAAACAAGATTTGTATTAGAACGACATGATTTTGTCCCAGGGATGTCGTCCTTATTTGTATTGGCGGGTATAGACATGACATCCCGGCTGCTATTTTCAGCTCCAAGGTAATCGTTAAGGTCTCGGACCTTGCGTCTGGAGACATGGGCTGGAGCTTCGACATAGCTGTTGTCACTACCGTCCTTTTTTTCCTTTTCTTTTCTTTTCTTTTCTTATTGTCGAGTGTTGTCTTCGTACAATCCGATGCTTCGCTCTTTAGGGTATCTGGTGCAGAAAAACTCATTTCTTGCAGGCCATGTCGCAATACCATCGAATGTTAGAACACAGCACAAGACACCACCGTTGACCTCTCTCTTTTTTTTTTCTTTTTTTGTTTTAGTTCAAGCCCCACGATACTCAGCGTCGACAACGTCCGAGCTGCTTCTCATCGCCCACAGCCAAAGCTCACTTAAGTCAGACGAAGTGCTCTCCCACTGCTCACCACGCAGCCACAACACCCACAGGCTTCACGCAGGACAAGCACGAGCACAACCACAGCCACAGCAAGCAAAGACTAAAGCACCATCAGCACACGTCCACCACACAAGCGGCTGATGCCCGCCTAAACAACCAGCTCATCGCACTTCACTCACATTGAAACCCCCCTTCTACAGCAGATCGGCCAACAAATCCCACACGCAGAAGAAAGCAAGCGCCCGCCAGGCATCCCCGTGCCACCCAAGCCCGCGGCGGCTTTGCAGCCTCGTCGGGCGGGTGGTCGCGAGTTGTGCGTCACGGCGGCGGCGTGGGTTAAGACGGGCCCCTCCCCAGGCCAAGACGACCTGGGGAGCGCGTCCTAGGCGCTGCGAGGGTCTGCGATGGACCTGGGTTTGATGAAAGTGAGGCTGTTTGCTGGGAGGGTTGGCGGTTGTGAGGTGGTTGTTAGTAGGTTGTGGGTGGTGGTTGGTTACCTGGTGATGGTTGGCTGCCTGGAAACGGACGGGAAGGTGGCTTGATGCAGGATCTAGGAGGGAGCTGAGATGATTGACGTGCTAGAACGTGCAGCGGAGTTACTTTGACTGAGATAGGGCTTGAGGATGAAGGGCGGATCAGAGAAGGGAGGGAGAGAGGTGAGGGAGAGAGGTGAGGGAGGGAGGGAGAGAAGGAGGGGGGCGGTGTTTTGGCGTTGATAAGTGAAGAGAGTGGGGCAGCCAAGGGATAACAACAGCCGCCTAGTGATAGCAGTGAGCTGAGGAGCAGAGGAGCATGGCTTGGCAGAAAGAAGGGGGTAACCAGGTTGGTGATGTCGAATAACTTCTGAAAGATGCTGCAACTGTCGGCGAGTTCCCTATACTGTTGCGAGACGTCTTCTAGAAGCAGTTAGATTCTCTTACTGTTATTAGTAGGGGCCTGCGTCAGTAGCGAGCGCGCTTGATAGTCAACAATGCACCATGCGGAGGCCCGCGACTTTTTTTTGAACTTCGTTTGATTCCGTGGTTTGTTGCAATGCTGAACGCTAGCCCGCCACCACCACAATTGAGCAAATGGACCCTGCTCATCTAAACCATACGTACATCGTCGCATGGATGCATAACCAGAACATTCGTAACCGTACCAGAAGACATAGGATCTTACGATACGCCAACACAAGGTGAACTCCACGTCTCAAATATCCTCCATCTCGCCAAGCAAGGTGCCGTCGGTAACATCGTCTTTGCAAACCGCCTTCAACGTCTTGACGAATTCATCCTCAAGAGCCTTCTTCGCTTCGTTTGCCTCTCTTATAGCTTCAGCCTCGGCGTCTGCGGCAGCTTTGCGGACACTGAAAGGTCGCTTAGCCATATACTCTTCCATAAAGGATGCGCCTTGGCTAGACGGATAGCCATAGCTGCTTCTCTGATCAAGATTATCAACACCGGAGCCATAATAGCCACCTACATAACTAGAACTCGGGGCCACGGAGTCATGGGCATATATGGCTTCACGGTCCTCAGGACTCATATATCCAGGCTCTTCGTTAAGGAACTCGTTAATAATAGCCTGTGGAGATGCGGGCTCGTCGGATGTATTGGACGCCGACTGATCAGTGAGCATGTCATCGCTGTCAATGCTGACTCGCGGCTTTCCGACGCCCATCATTTTCTTGATGGCCTCCTGGAGTTCTTCAATTGAATTACTAGTCGTTGCAGGAATTTCCGAGGAAGGAACAGCGATAGTGTTCTCTCTAACGCTATCAGAAGGATGAACAATCTGGTCATTTATGACAAGGGAAACCCTCTTGCGATGCCTGACAGGTTTGGGGTTTGATCCTCGCCGTAAGGACGACTTTTTGGTTGAGGTGCGTTTCGTTTTCAAGTTCTTCTCGTCATTTTCTTTTTTGGTGTTTTCTCCGCCGATCCCTTTCGTAGTGATGCTGCTAGAAAGAAGCCCTACGTTGGTGGACTTTGGCTTTTCTTTCTCAAACTTCAATTCCTTAACCTCGGCTGCATCCTTGCGTTTAAGCTGGGGGATTTGAGATTTTTTCGGACCACGCGAGCTCGACGCGTCCAAAAGTGGCAGAAAGGAAGGCGTGATGAGACCGCAAAGCTCCAAGTCACGCTCACGGACCAGGGTGTCATTGCGAATCTTGAGACTTTCGTCGGAACTATGGCTCGAAATTTGAGTCTCGTGATTGGTTTCCATGTTGAGCTGTTCAGGGGCTTTGACAGTTTCGTTGATGACAGAATGGTTTTGAGCTCCGGCCATGGGGTTGCTGGCAGCGGTCAAGTGTGCTAGGAGCTGATCTAGTCAGTCTTTGAAATCTCTCTGAAGACCAGATCGCGCCAAACATACCGTCTGCTCAAAAGCCCGGAGATCATTCTGTTTTTGGAGGATATATTGAGCAATATCGTCCTCAAGCTTCTTCTTTTGTTGGTGAACAGATTCGAGGAGCTCGTCGAGCTGTTCAGGTGTAAGTCCTGCAGTATTCTCGTCAAGAGAGATAGATGATTTCAGGTACATTATGGTTTCTCTCGCTGCCAGTGGTGTAGCAACCGAGTGGAGTGGGCTCAAGAGTGCGAATCCAGGCGACAAAGATGAAAAGGTGGTGGAGCAATTGTGACCTTATGCATGGTCTGTGCGTGAAGGCAGTGTAGAGCAGCGCGCGGGGTGTGTAAAGGGTCGCAGCCTGCGTCGACGCTGTGTCAGTAGTCGGGCTAAGAAGAAGAAGCAAGAAGGGCACTGTGGGCTCTTATATTCTTACTCTGTTTGCGAAAGCCCCACGGTCCGCACAATTGTCGTTGGATAAGATGGTTGGTGACTCGAAGGGAAAGGAGCTTAGGCAGTGACGCTCTCGTCGGGTTGGAGATCAATCAATACGGCAGTCCT
Organism: Glonium stellatum; assembly: GCA_001692915.1. Classification (NCBI taxonomy): domain Eukaryota; kingdom Fungi; phylum Ascomycota; class Dothideomycetes; order Gloniales; family Gloniaceae; genus Glonium; species Glonium stellatum. The sequence goes on from KV750353.1 coordinate 18,459, forward strand.
GGCTAGGCAGAACTTGAGATTCTAGAGAAGATGGCAGGCAGGCAGGCACGCAGAAGTCTCCAAACAGCTTAATTGACCAAGGCAACTCGATGCTCGCGCGGTTCCAGAGCGTAAGAGGGCTGATGGTGTTTATCGGTTACTGTCGGGATGCCTTCCGTGGGGCAGATTGGCGAAATCGGATCTTCGTCAAATCACAATGCCTGTCGCTTCTCACTCCGGTACCATCTTTGACACGGGTGAAACCTGGAAAGACCCAGTTACTTTGGCCTGGAATCGTTGCCCACGGCCTCCTCATAAACGAACTCTTCTGGGTGACCCCTCACGCCCCTTCAACGATGGGGCAGCAGTATATTTCAGATGCAGGGCGTCAAGATTGTGCGAGCACAACAACCTACAACTAAGCCTTATCCGCCCAGATCTGCATTGTAATCGTTACCTATTCGTCCAATCCAACTGCCACACCGCCCACACTGTGCCCGAAGTAGTATAATACGACACAAGAACACTCCTTACGGCAACCAGCTGCCGGCTGACAAGTCATCATCCACCTCGCGTACGGCGACCGATATGTTTACTCGTTGTACAAAGCCAACACCGCGATGCGTTCCCAGAAAAGGGGCTTGAGTCGTCGGGCACGCGCCATGGGGCAGCTTACCGCCCAGATTCAGATTTCACCGCACTCGATGGTAAAATTACTTAGTGGATGGACGATGGACAAGTCTCGCTATCGCCGATGTCGCGACGCCGACCCCTGCATCTAGATTTGCAGTGCTCGTGACTAAAGAACTAGGCTTTCATACAGTAAGCCAGGAAAGCATGGTGATATATCCAGCTACGTTTCAAAGCCCACGTCGCCAGGACGAGCGAGTTCGTGCCTTTGGAAACAATGGGGGGTGAAGAACTTACCTAAAGATAGATAAAGCGCCCCCTTCTCAAAACTAGAGCTGGACATACCTGCCCTGTAGATCGCGGAAACGCCGGATATCTGAGCCACGCAGGCCTTCCCTATAAAACAACCGGCTAGGCAGGAAGAGAATGTCGCTTTGTTAGACTATTCAGGGTACGGAAGATTTCCAGTTCCTTAATAAATGCAAATAATTGATTATATCGTTCAGATGTTGGTCGACGTTCTTATACAGTACTTGTAGAAATGTTATGTTATGTGTAGTCCTCCCAGCGATATTTCCGTGCGCGCCGTCTCTAGGCTGCAAAGGATTCACAAACCCCTTACCCCAAAAATTTTTATGGTGTTACGTTGGTGTGAAAGTTAAAAATTATCCAATACCTACTATTACATCATATTTAACGTATGTCTTGATCCCACTGACTAAACGACAGATTCATTCCCTTGCCATACAAGCACGCCCAAAGCGGGCTTTGATACATTTCATTAGCCGTGCAAATTAACTCGCACTTTCAATGGAGTGCGAGATGGCGTTGAAACGTAAATCAGTAAGCCAATGCTTAGACGCCCCAGCACGGAGCCTCTAATCGCCCACTTTTCGTAGTGCTAAAATGTGCTAGTTCAAAATTCCTACTCATACGCACCGTATATCAACCTGCAGGAAAAAGCACGCATTCTACCCAATTATTGTATTCGGAGTTTAGAATACTAGAAGCCGCCCGTAAGGGACTCGAGATTTTATCCAGGGATTTCTTCTAATATCTCGGAGGTAGCACCATGAAAGGTCACAGCTTTTATCTGAGAGACATTGCGAGCGGACGAACTACGCATGAACCTATCGATTCTAGGCCTCTGAGTCTACAATGCTGTAAAAACATATAAAGTCGTCTCCTGGGGTGAAATTTTGCGAGACTTGTATCAGCTCTACATGCAGCTTATGTTCAATTAGAGGCCATGTCTTTGGATTTGCTTCTAAGCAAGCTAGGGAATCCACACAGGCTAGCATTAGTACTAGAAGTTAAGCAGATCTATAGGATTATGCAAAGTGCACGTCTAGCACTATCGAGCCTTTTGGTTCGTTCAACCGTAATACTCGACAGCACCACGTGGTTAGGCGACTCCAAAAATTTGCAGGACAGGCTCTATGATAGCTATCATACGAGTCTAGTCTCACATCTTCAAAATAAGGAGGCTGCTCAGGTATATTATGCCTTAGAATCGGGAGCGTGCTAGATCATATCGCTACAGCGTTAAAGGACGGACAGAACCGCGGCTAAATAGAATAAGAAGTCATATAATATATATAGAATGGGTTCGGAGCCAGCCACTCTTGATTTGCACTGCAGACTTTCGTAGAAAATATTTACGAATATTCAAGACTATATATCTCCAGGATGCTGACCGTGGGGCCTAGCTAAAGCACCGAGTACACATGCCGTAGATGGATCTGAGGTCTTTATATCAAGCCTACGAAAATATCAAAGACTAAGAAGCAAGCGGCCCAGTTGTAGCTTACTTGAGATATTACTATCTGGAAGCGTACTTAAACCTGGAGTATAGCCGTGGTGCAGCGAAACAGATGTGAGACATGGCGCTTTGTACCTCTACTCTTTTTACCAAGGAAAGGGGATTCTGATGTCACAAAAAAAAGCAAATATTAAACACTACCAGCCAAACATATTTTTCAGTCATTTTCCTGATCTGTCACCGTTTCGATGTTTATCTATATCTACCTCTCATTCTTGATTTGACTATGATTCCGTGAGGTTATCTAGTGAATGAGTTCTCATGTTTCGGCTGGAATCGGAGCGACATGTCCCGTCTGCTAGCTGAACTAGCAAGAAGATCTTTGATAATGTAAGATCACTCGCGACAAAACCATGCCGGACATCCCAAGCTATGATCATGTCACCCTTGATCACGCTAACGGTTTCGTCTACAGTTCCACCATTCTGTTGCCTGTATGCGCCACAGTGTCTGGACAAGTCACTCCACTATGATTTACATAAAAAGCAGCAAATGTGCCGCAAATATGTGCTGCAGTTCTACCAATTTTTGAATTACCAATACTTGAATTTGAACCGGCCTACAACCTGGCCCAGCTGCATGTCCCTGCACTTCCACCTTTCACGCAGCTTCTCAGAATTTGCCGCGATGGCACCCCTCATCGCCATTTTCTAGTTAAACAATGTTGTGGAGCGAACCTATGAACCTGTATCCCCCATTCCTCATGAATGTCATGAAAAAGCGTTCTTGGTATCAAAACAGTCCCCGTAGAGTCGAAATGCCGTCAATGATAAGCCCTAATGCCATACTTTTTCATCAATCATCAATCATAAGATGTCCTATGAGTCGTCATCCACAGAGTCGATCGTCTAAGCCGTGGTGGATAAGGAAGAATCAAGAACAAAGAGCGGAACCGGCTGAGTTCAATAAAGTGGTTGCTTGTGGTCAATTTTTTCGAAGTCGAAATACGTAGCGTCCCGTGAACCTCGCGACCAAGGCTCGCCCATGCTTTCTTTTCTTTTCACCGTCTACCCATTTACCAGTCAAATTTATCAGGCACAGTCGCTCGCTAAGCATCAATAAACCCTCGTTTCTTTTATTCATACGCTTTCAAACGGTCTTCCCATAACAAAATTCACTGACTTTGGTGTTTACTCGCTTTTTCATTCCATAATGCCAGGAACTTCGCTGTACATTTGTTCCAAGATATTCCAGCTCCACTCTGCGATGCCGTCTACCTGTTTCATATCCTTCATCCAGTCGAGCAAAATTAGGACAGTGTCTTTAATTTCGTTTGCATCGAGATAAGTTTGGGCGATCTGGTCCATACATTCATTGATGGTGATCATCCGCAATATAAGCAGCACGCCGAGAAAGTTCTGCGTCCAGGCGAAGAGAACCGGCACTAATCTCTTCCGGTCTTTGCAAGGAGCCATTGCGATTGGCCAGAGGAGCGCGGCCTGTAGACAGCAGCCGGCGAGCTGACGATCCTCAGGCGACATGTGTTCTGGGTAGTGCAGTGCCTTGAATACGAAGGGTCTGTAGATCATGAAGCGAGCGTAGTAGTATCTCGAGCGAAGCTGTGCTGTGAGGATATCTAAGATGGCGCCGGTAGACTGCTCGCTTGGCACTTGTTCTTCGGCCAAAGTGAATAGGGGCACGGACGGACGACGAGTATACAAACTGTTTGCACTCGGATACGCGAACCTGTCAGTATCGCTCCACTGCAGCGAAGGCGGAAGGAGAGCACGCCAAGATTCGAGTTGTCTGGCAAGTTCGTTAATAACTGTTGTTGGCGGGGAGCCGTGTTCATCTGGGGATTCAGCCGAATTGTTAGTAGCTGAGAAAAAATTAGTATAATTGTTCGGCGGATATCCGTACGACCACCGAACTCGGTAACTGCGGAGTATACTCCGTGACAAGGTACGCGAGGAAGAAAACTTAATGTGGATGTCGTGGGAAGATGGGTTTCTGTAAACGCCATCGTACGGCAACGGACTGCTACCTACCTTCAAAGATTGCCGAGTGTATACGGGTAATCAACCTTCGGAGTGATATCATTGCCGAAAAATGCAGTAAATTGTGCTGACTTTCCGCACCAATCGCAAGGGAGTTGTCGGTAGGCAGAGGTACTATGTCTTCGTGGTCACAGATTCCGGTACGCGGTAGGTCGAGATCGATATGGTACCAGCTATGATTGGGTCAACCTTGTGGCTTCATTGAATAGATTAAGGATGGGAGATAAGGTGAGTACTTTTCGACTGTATTACACGTCCAATATATTCTTTTGATCGCGTTCCCTTTTCGACTATTCCACTCTATGGCTTCACTATTCCAAGATATTAGCTGGATAAGATCAACTAGCCGACAAATGCAGACCATCGGAGAAGGACTTGACAGGCCGTGGCCGCGTTGACGGTGCAGCGCCAAAAGTCCTAAAAACAACGGTCAGCTATGGAAAAAGAAGATGAAGGAAGCTAGTCACCGGGTGTCGTGCGCATGCCTCATAGTAAATGCTGAATATTGACATCAATAAAAAAAAACTTATCCACGAAGATTTTTGAACGGAGACTGACGAGGCCAATAGAAGACACTGGATATTTTCCACATTGCATTGTGTCATGATGAACCCCAACCGTCGCCTTGCTTCGTTGAATAGCTCGAGCCCCGGAGGTCTCGTGGCAGTCCCCCCCCGGATTCCACTATTGGGCATCAAGGGAAGGCCGTAAGTCCCTTCTTCAGCAGCGCTTCCTAATGCGAAAACGAGAAGGGCAATTATGGAAGGAAAATCACTATCACCAAAACCCGTTCGAGCTACCACCTGAAGAACATCTGACACAAATTCTTCCCTATCCAGGATTGGAAAGAGGCCGTTGAACGTTGAAAAATAGGCGTGTGAGTATTTGCTCATCGTGTCTGGGGTCAGCTCCGCGAATAAGACCCTCTTCCCATTATCGTTGTATCCCATGCTCGTGGCTGGTTTGCTTTCAAGGAATCTATCACAGGGAAGAACTTCGGGATGTTTAGCTAATTCATGGCGCAGTATCCATGGGGTTCCTGCCTCCAGAATGTAGTAGAGATCGTCAACACCATTGATATTGAGTGCAGACATGTGCATGGATATCGCCGGCCACAGTAGGACCTTATGAGGAGTGGTGAGGTGTGTGTAGTTTCTGGACGGTTCTAACCCGGATTTCCCACCGACTGAACTCCGTTGGGCATCTGCCGGGGATGGCAGTACGGCGCCACTGGTTGAGGAAGACGGCTGGCTGGTCGGAGACAGCATGGATTGCGTGTCAAATGCCGCGCTGCCTGGATTGACGGATCTTCCGATAATATCTATCTTACTCTCCAGTCTGTTGATGCCATCAAGTATAAACACCATGGTTTTGTCCTTCCTGGCGAGACAGTCAGCATGGCCTCTTCCAAGCACCGTACCCCACGAACCGGTTCTGGAAAAACTGGCGAGCATTTCCGACCTACTTTGTGGGCTGAGGTTCTCTATACTTGCAGTCAACATTGAGGCGCTGACATAACCCACACTTTGGACGCTGCTCGTCACACTTTGATTTTCTCGAACGGCATGTCTCACAGGCTTGCGCAGCGATTACCGCTCGCTCTCGCCGCTGGTTGTTATCGGGAGGGCTTGAGGCAGAAGCTCGGGCTATACCAGACGCGTCGAAACTGCTAGTCATGGTGGTATGCTCGACAGTCCAGCAATGATCTCATGAGCACGACGGAGGAAGAGAAGGAACTGAGTGGAAGCGGATGAGAGCTGGGGAGGGGAGGAAAGCTAGAAGGAAAGCTAGAAGCAAAGCCTGGGCCTAGAACGGCGAGAAGGGCAAAAGAATGAAGCAAGAGCAGCCGCATCTGCGGCTATGCAAGGGCTCTCGACGCAGTCCAGGAGTTCGATATCGCAGCGGTGCAACGACGGTGTCGGGGGTGGCGCACAAGGTTGGGCCTCCAAGAGGATGCAGCAAAGAGGCGCGCGACACGAGGGCGTGAGGCAAAAGGAAAATTGAACGGTTGTTGAGCGTCAGTGCAGGTTAGGGGAGTCGGACAGGTCCCCATGGTCCCATCACCCGCTTGACTTGATACTGCAGGCAGACCTCCGGATGCAGGTCATGCACAGCACGTGAAAGGCACTTTGCCCACAGCTCCCACCATCGCACTTAGACAACGCCGTTCTGCTCTGTGCCGGCGCGCTTCTACTTCCCGAGCCAATTAGGGCTCTCGCCGCGCGCGGGAGGTGCTCACAAAGTACCTAGCTGGACGGTTTCTTGGCGCTAACTGTGGCATCCGAGAGGCGCCTGAGTGCCTGAGGCTCCTGACACACATCGCAAGCAGACGACGAGTATCTATCACCACCACCGCCACAAAGCGAGCAGGGCGCGGCTAAGTCCTGATTCACCTAACCTCTCCACCGAGATTGCCAGTAGGCCGTCTCCAACCAATACGCTCCAGCACCGCCACCGGCATCCAAGTGTTCCTAAACGTAGATAACCACGAACGGCGTTTGTCCTGCCCTTGGTAAATTATGACGCTTCGCCGAATAGTATGTGGCACAACCAAAGGTGAGTTGTCCGCAGCGCTAGACCAAGAGCCCTAGTCCTTTGCTCAAAGCCGGCAGGCCTACTAGGTGTTGCTGAATCAATATCTACCAAACGTAGTCTCAGCCGGTACGAGGATCTGGGAGGGCTTTTTGGTAGGGCGATGGCTGCTGCGAAGCCGGTGAGATTTCTTTGCTAGACATCAGTGTCTTCGTGTTGCTCAGACTGGCGCGATTGCATACCTGTGCGCCTCTATAGTCAATTCTTTGTTGATTCCCGGTGGTGCCACTATCAATGGTCGTTCTCGTCCAGCGCAGGGCTGAAATATTTATGACAAGGATTCCGCGGAAGCTTCTCCGCTCGCTGGCACTCCATGGCGAACGCCTGCACTTCTTTTACCCTCCACGTGACATGTACTCTCCTAAAACCCTAGCAAGCTCTGATTCTTCCTTCCTTCTGCTAGTTTTCCTCCTTATTCGCCGTTGAGTCGTGCAAAGCCATCGCAACTTCCTAATTCACCATTTATTCCACAAGATTCTGCCTCTCCCCTTCGACGCTTGTAGCCCGCTGATCTCCTGAATCTGAGCAATACTTGTTTCTCGTCATCAGGTTCTTGTTTGCGAGTTTGCCCCATCGCATGTCGAAACAATCACATCTGGATCAGATCTACAGTATTTCTGTCGCCACCATCCCCTATGATGCGGTGTGTCCGTGTTCCACCACGTCAGTCTGTCACTATGCTAAGGCGAAGTCTACCGGCTATAGCCCAGCCGCTGCATCATAGACGTTCCAGTGCTGCATGTTGAAAAGTATTAACATGGTAGCAATCATGACACAGAAGCTAAGACGCTTTGCTGACCCATTATTGGAGTACCATGATTACAATCACCAGGGGCTTCTCTATTCTTGAGCGATGACCATAGATAACAGTAAGTGAAGCGACTGTAACACCTAGTGCTAGACCTTAGGCTGACCTCGTCATCTACCGTAGGAGTGAAATCCAACATCAACTTCAGACACGCATCCCATGTCGTTCAGATGCTCCTGTTACAAACTACCTTCTCCTTACGCCTCCGGCGTGAAATGGCAGCGTCTGAGCTCTCAGTGGTCTTGGACGAAACGATCGAGACTATGATTTAAGCCTTTCGAACTCTGCATGGTGCCACGGTCTAATATACTCTGCACTGACTGATACAGCTCCCCTAGGTTTGCTAACCGCGCCCCTGAAAATGCCTTCAGCTAGTTGAGAATATTCTGTCACTGTTTTGGATACCCATCTAACATTTATAAGAGAGTAGAGATTTAGTAGGGTTTATTCTAGCTGTCTAGATAAACCGCATTATAGGTCAATAACAGATATTAGTATCGTTAATGTCCTAGGGACTGATTGGACGATGCAATTATGACGGTATTCTTTAAATGTAAAGGCGAATGCAGAGAGCCATCGATGAATGGGACGCATACTACGAGTGACTCAAGATGATACCAAGCATTTCTCAAAAGATAGTAATATTAATGGCAAATGACCTGGGAATCTATATGGTATCTCCTACACTAATAGTAACATCCCTCTCAATCGCAGAGAGGATCACAGCCTTCAACCATCACGCTGATTGGCTTTGACCAGTCTTTCACCTCCTTCCTTGTTGAGATATAGCTTATAGGGTATTGTCTAATATAAAACTATGCTGACTGGAAATTCGAATAATTGGCTATGAGCTCAGTATAGACACTCTAATATCACTCGCTTCAAAATCGGACTGCGCAAAAACTTCGCATAAGTCATTTAGCTCATTAGAGAATGCAGAGCAGGGTTTCAGGTTCCATAGGGCATATTTGGCAACTGAGAGCACAGCCTAAAGAAATTGAAGAAAGCTAAAGAGAGTTAAATGGCTGATTCAAAGGTAGCATCTGTTTTAGAATGGGCTGTTGATTCAGTTCACCTAGCTTAGGTGGAAATTTTTGTGGTTGATTGATCTAAATTCTAACGATTGCTGAGAGTAAAGGGGAAACGAGTGGGAAAATGAATAGGGCTAGAAGGGCCTAGGCGTTTTCCCAGGAAAAGGCCCTAGTCAGTTGCGGAATAGGGACGAACATCGGGAATATCAAGAATACAAACAGGAGACCTAGAAAAATGTGGCTGAATCTAGGTTTAGATATCGCTTGTGTGTGGGTCTTCCCAAAGTAATAACTAGAGAATGTCGACTGCTGAGCGCTGTCAACTATCGTTGCTCTGCATCAAGAATCCTGAGCGTACTATCTGTATAATTTTGGAGCCCCTTGGCTTCCTAGAATGAGCTGTACTCTACCCGTAGCTGTTAATAAAGGCCTTAATATGTGGTGCTTTATCGGATACTCTCCACGGTAGTGCAATCAAGTGGGCATCGATAATTGTTTCAATGAGAATAATTAAGCACAAAGCCACAATTTTCTGGCCGTAGCTATGAATTCCGTGTGTCTCGCTTCGTGGGCTACGTTCGTGGTCCATTTGTCTATCGAAAACACTGAGCTGTGGTGTTCCGCCTAAAACACTCAACATGACACTGTCGAGTCACTATTAGCTCTGAGTACTATCTGCTGCTAGAGCTGTGGCAGTTCGGGGGTGAGCGGGGAATATCCGGCAGAACGTGGGTTTCATGGTACCCACCCTAGCCGAGTTTGTAGAGGCTTCTTGCCTACATGTCTACTAAGCGGCGAATTGGTAGGTGATAGAGGCCGTGAAGCGGCGGGTATTAGAGGCGTGTGGTGGGGTCATCAACGATGTATGTCTTTGAGAGCCCAGTGGATATAATAGGTCACTCGTTTCTAGGAATATATGCATTATGACAGGAAATATGATCAATTCGAGCATGCTGTCTAACAGCTACCTACGCATAGTTCCATGATGGTTGATCGGTTAGTTCTTTCATTAGGCTGGCTAGAGGTAGTCATGGTTCTGCAAAGCATTACCTGAATTCACATGATTTATTTTGATGTTGAGTGGCGAGTTGAAGGACTCACATTTGACGGGGGCTGATTGTGGTATAGTCTTTTACCTCCCCTTCACTACAGGCATCAAAATCGACCAGCAACGGATATTTCTAAGGATAACTAACCGTATGCAGAGCAACCACGAATAGAAATGTGCGTCAATTTATGCTGCGAAAGAGCTCTTCTGCGAGGATAATGGCTTCAATAGCTGGCGAGTGTCGGATGCCCGTCCACATACTAGTGGGAAGATATTATTCTAGGCTCAAACACTTTATATGAACTATAGAGCTCCTAGTAAACTGTTATCTTCTATTTCTATTGACGCGGTAGAGGGCAACTGTGGCTGGGGCTATTGGGGAGTAGCCCGTCCGGGGTTGCGGAAAGGCAATAAGGGGTACTCCAGGCACTACCCGTCGTCTATCCTAAGGATGAGTAATCAGCCTGTTACCGTGTATGCGGCTCCTCAAGTGGTAACATAAACGGACTCTTGGTAATGACTCAATATAATAAGGAAAGAAAATAAATAACGGACAGATAAAGGTAGCGCTACATAGCCAAATAGAAGCTTCCCCAAAGTTTCTACATATACTAGTGGACCTCAGTCCACATGACCAAAGTATCATAAATGCATTCGATATGCTGTCAAGTCTTAAAATCTTTCTCTTCGTACATCTGCAAATCTTCTCGCAGTAGCGGCTTTTTCGGCCGCACGCATACCTCACCAGTTTACTATTCCATCTATGCCGCCGCTACTTCATGCGCTCTAGCATATCGTAAACCTGTGTAGCCACAAAAGCCGAATCATCAGTTTGGATAAAATGACCACAGCCTTTTGCGATTATTGGGCCTTTGCTCAGTTCTGCAGACGTGATATGAACAAGGCCCTCGTTATATTTTTGCCAGCACGGATTTGTGTATAACATGGTAAGAATCTTTGGAGTATGCATGGATCCCTATATCAAGTGAGCACCATACTGCAGCTGTTGTTAGATAACACCAACTTACTTTAAGGCTTTGCTCCGCAAAAGTATCCCAGTCATGTCCTACAACAGTGAGATGTGGCCCGTTATCGGATGCTCCCAATAGCTTAGGACTATCAGAATAAGGGAGAAGTTTGGAAAGGTTCCTCCTGCTCAAGCCTTCCTTATTGGGTACACTTGGGTGAAACGCCTTCGCATACTTTGCTCTTGTTTCACGAAGATCTTCTGCGAAGACACCTTCCGGTAAACTGTCAGGGTCGAATCCCGGGGCATCCGGATCCGGCCAGATGGAAACGAAATCAGAATTTGCCATTATAGAGTCAAGTAGAACTATGCCGGAGACGGTCCCGGGGTAAATTTGAGCAAAGAGGCGGGCAAGAGCACAGCCTATTGAATTGCATACGAAAAGAAGGTTCGGAAACTGATTTGGCAACTTGTGAAACAAATGTTTCTCCATCGAGAGCTGCAATATCAACTGGTGTAAGTCCTGAACAGCGCTCATAGCATCATGCCCGTGGCCGGGTTCTCTTCCTTCGTCAGAAGGATCTGGAGACGAATCACCTTGACCAAAGCGGTCATACGAAAGCATTGCTGGGTGGGAGAGGCCGTCTTTCTCTGCTCTTTGGTAGATAATTTCCATAACATGATCCCACCCAGCGCGAGGAACGATGAGTCCATTCAGGAAAACCATCAGAGTTCCGGGGAAATGTGATTGGGGAGAGGCGGAGACGAAGGAGTACCATAAAGTGGCGCCTGCTTTATTTTTTAATTCTATACAACCCCGCTCAAAACCCATCTGATATGGCTCGCCTATCTGAACCATTATATGCGGATTTGCACCAGGGAAGAATAGTTAAGGCGATGCGGGTAGTTAAAGGGAAAGGGTTTTAGGATGGCAACCGAGTCGTCTAATGAGATGATACTGCTGCGTATTTGGCGCTCTAAAGGCGATAAATGTCAGTGGATTGGGCTGCGGAAACGTGCGGGATCCTGACAAGCTTACAGCTAGCTTCTGCTACTTGTATCTGCAAATAGTTGCGGTGTACGTTCTTGACAAGCGAGGTCTTGGAAGATGATCGCAAGTAGCTTAGCACAGGCAGATGAAGAGGCAGACTAGCGAAGATGGGAGATGATCAGTGATATCATTTTGATGATTCAATAGATGGCAGCCCATTTACCCCTGCAGCATCAATGGGGCCCCTTATGTTCTGCATGGATTGCGTTCAGGGGAACAAAGTAGGTTGATTGACCCTGGCTAAGCAGCCCGACCTCTTTTAGACGGCGGAATTGCATCCGTCCAACGGCATGGGATATGTTCTACTATAGACCGATTACGGTCGCCAGCTTCGTATCTTGAGATGGACGGACCAGATGGTGGGGATGCGCCTTTTGGGTTTCTCGGCCCGCATCTCGAGCATGCAGCCTCCCGTTCCTGCATGGACCGTGCTCAAGCTCAAGGGTGTTTGGGTATTTTTGCTGTAACGTCACAGCTAACTTCTTCCCCACCGGTCTACCGCTCCTCTTCAAGTCACCAAACATCCTTAGATCTCATTAAGGTATAACGCAAGTAATCTGTTGGGGGAGTTAGCAACTCCATATATCAATCCTTGGTCCGTTCTCTTGCTGACTTCAAAGCCTCGCGACGACTCGGCAATCCGCTTCCGCACACTTCTTCCAACATTCCTTTTTCAACGGACAACATTGAGGATATAACATTAAATCTTCTCACGTATCACATAAAGGCGTTAGACACTCTGGGGACGAGATTTGTTCGGTGTCATTCCATGCTCATCATTGCCCACAGATCGAGGTGACACCCAACTTGAACTGTAGCCGGTAATTCCACTGTCCATCCTCCACAGATCTCTCCCTTGAAGTAGGCATGGTTTCGTTTCTGACCCAGCAATTGAGAACACCAGTCACTGATCTTTCGTCTTCTGCTATCTAGCTCGCGCGCATAATGGCATCCTCGAAAGAGATCCCCACTATCAAGGCAGACGACGACGATGCCGCCTCGTGGCCTTCACCAATTCCGCACACCAACTTCTCACTGCATGAGCAAATTCGCATTTCCGAGACTCTAAGGAAGAAGAGCCTGGAAGTGATTGAAGAGCATACCGACCTGATCAAGCGTTACGACGAGCGGATTGCCTATCTGCGGAAGGTTGCCGCTGCACGTGACGCGAACACTCGGCAGAGCACGTCAATGGTCGCTTCACAACGCATCATGTACTCTCCTCCGCCCGCCGCAGCCCTTTCCCCATTTCTGCCGATGCAGACGTTATATGCTGGCCATACGCCACCGGTTCCGTGGAGTCCGGATGTAAGTGACTGGGTTGATGACGAATCGCCGGAAGAATACCTAAGCGGGCCTCTAACTCTGCCTGCAAATCCAACTGTTGAGGATGATGACACCTTTTCGGTAAATGTGTTGGCGAGCAAATTAGAAGATCTCGCTAAGGAGATGAAAGCCTCCCTTAAAGAGCCTAAAGAGAAGGACACTCAGCTAGTGAAGAAGATTCGGAGTGGTGAAGGATACGATGTTGTAGATGGAGTGCTGCTCAAGAAGCAGCGCATGAATTTTGGACGTCCTTTAGGCAGCATGTGAGGCTTTCTAACTCCCAATCACGATACCACGAGGAATGAGGTCATGAGCAGTGCTAGATACCCAAAAATTCAGGATAGGCAAAAAAGAGCTGTATTTTGTTTCACGATTTATCGTAGGACATTCAAAACGCGCGACCGTCTTCCAAAGCTCTTTAAGAATATGAAATCGAAACAAATAGCGATACATAGGATTATTAGCACTCTAGAACTAGCGGAGAATGGGACACTTTGTAGATGTCGTTATTAGGGGCTCGCTAAATTAAATGAACTCTCCTTGAGGCACCAAGCCTCTCAGCAATATTGGTATGAAACTAATCATCCAGTACACCTCTCTGATGGCTCAATATATTGCAACCCCATTCCCTTAAAGACTTTTCGCTCCGCATCCTCTGCGGTCCCATCTATCCCCATGGGCCCTTCAAGCTCTACAATCTGTCCTGTGCTTCTGTCTCTGACTCCGCTACTATCAAACTTCCACCCTTTGACATACTTCGCATAGCGTCGTAAATCTCTTTGAAAGGTCATGCCGCCACTCCACCCAGCGACCGCGCAGCCGGCCGTACGCCAAGGTGAGATAATAATATCTACCCTGCGGTGAATATTCGGATTCTTTGCTTTTGGATCAGCTGCCAGATCTGCCTCTCGGGTCGGCCAGTACGGGTCCTGCCAGACTACAAGCGCCTTGTCAAGTGTGTCGAAGCCGTGACCTGCATGTCCCGAAGAGCGGAAGGGAAGAGTGGCTTGACCGCGATGGGTGCCGTGGAGGCTCAGCAGCAGCGTGTGCGTGATCCAGCCCTCGTCTTCGAGTGACGCAACCACGTCAGTAACGAGGTTAGCGGTTTTTGGGAGAGATGGATGCGACAGGATAATGTCGACATCCCCTGAGGCGCTCTTGCCACGACGGTAGCCGCCGACTATCGTAAGGGAGATATTCGAGTCGCGTACGCGAACTGCATGGGTGCGGATGGTAGAGGCTATGGATTCAACTTCAGAACGAGGAATTTGTTCCAAAAACTCGGCATAGTATTTTACCCCAATCTGCTGAACGCGTGTAAGGGTGGACCAGCCATGTTCGACGATGTCGTCCAGATCCCGCCAATGATTCGAAAAGTAAAATTCGCGCGCTGTGGAGGCGCCGACGCCCCAGATGTCGTAGAATAGGCGAAGAACTTTCATCACCTCATCATTCTCGGCGTCTTCAGCTGCTTTGATGATTCCAGTATTTTTCCATTCAATCCAGAGGTTTGCAATCTTTACGTCACAGCCAGGGATACCAAGGATCTCACGTGGATTGGTGATGCGATAAGGGTAAGCTGCCAACGCTGCAATGCTAGTTGAGTAGGCTCGTACGCCAATCTCGTCCTCGGTAAGGATGCGTGCTTTTCTGATTTTCTTCAGTTCCACAATAAAAGGGTCATTGGGTGGGTTGGCGGGCGTTGAACGCTGACAAGCATACTTTAAACCAACCTTGATCCAATCGGGAGGCTCTGGGATGTCGCTGCTTTCACCTTCATACTCGCTTGTAGTCTGCTGCAGTAGATTTACTGCTCGGGTCCGAGAATGTCCTAGTTCTTGACTCTGAGACGCAAAAGTTCTGTCATCAAAAGGACGCGAGCCACGACCAGTTGATCTGTAAAACCGCTGACCTGATTTCCGAATAGGAGTCACTGGTTGGTCCGATTTAGCACGCTCTAGGATGCTTTGAGTCGACTGTGGTCGCTCTGCTGTAGCCTTTGGAGCAGATGATAAGATTTTCTGTGTTGACTGAGAAGCCAGTGATGCTTTTGGTAACTGAGAAGTGATTATAGTATCCGTTCGATTAATAGGCCTCCCTTGGTATACTACGTATTTCTCTAAAGGAAGAATCTTCTTGGCTTTAATAGAGTCCTCAAACCAGTCAAGCTTGACGACTTTGATGGCATCCATGGCTTTCCCTTCCTCACAAGGAACACCCGACGAACGGGATTTGTGATCAATGACAGATATCAGGATTGGTGAACTTTGCCCTGTTTTACTATTAACAGATAACTTAAGCGATTCGTCTTCGGTCTCTGCCTCTGTCGTAGACTCTCCACGGTGCAAGTGAAGAAAATTGCTACTCGATGTAGATATGGCCTCAACACGTCGCTTCTTGTGGGCTGGCTCAGAGCCTTCATTTACTTGCGGATTTGGCTTTAGCAGCAATGAGACCAGCTCTTCTGTCCGAACGTGATGGCTTCGAAGTTCGAATTCTGCTCTGCGTTTCGTCCCAACCTTGCCAATGAAGAGTCTTGCTTCTGATGCATCGAACGTCAGCGGGGCATTTTGCTCCACCAACCTCTCTTCCACATCATGCAGCTCGGCTTCCTTAAGATGAGCCGGTAAAACAAATATTGGTGGTAAGGTACTTAAATCAAGGGAACTAGAAACTGTCCCTTCCGGAGGCGGCGAACTACCTACAAGGGTCGGAGATGAGGGAGGACTGCTGGGGGGCATAGTTGCCAATGTTCCACAATGATAGATGATAGCGCTGGCGGGAAGCAAGGGAAATTGAGTCGTGATATCCAAAAAACGACACTTTCAACCTTCGAGGCTCACAGCTTTTACAGCAGGCGCCATGATACCTTTTCATCGTAGCCCAAAAACAAGAAAACTACACATAAGGTCGTAGCCAGAAAGGGAGAGGAAGGACCAGAAACGAAGCTGAGAAGAGATTAGGATGTGGTTGCAGCAATCAGCACGAGTTTAGAAAGAGGGAGAAGAAACGTCATTTCTTGGCATGCTTAGTCATATATTCATACGTTGCTGGTAGTTCATATTATTGATAGCTTCGGATTCTTTGATGACAACCTGAAGACAGTTTATTCTCTAGGTCTATTCACGGTAGTAGAGGTTTCACTTGGTTAATCCTTCTAACTCTCACAATGATGTCAAACACGCTTTTTGCTTGGCAGAGCTTCCGCAGATCACGCTTGCCTGACTCGTGCCGCTTCAACCGATTCTCGGATAACTCTCCATAACTATACCCTTTCATCTTATCATGTATGAATCATAACTCTCAAGTATTTTGCTATAAATTTGCTGCAAGTGACGTAGAAATCTGAGCGGAAAGCCCTAAAACATGTCTCAGCCTGCAAAATTGGTCGAGGTACATATTGCATTTGGAAGTCGAGACAAATGTTTGTACTACTATCATCCTATATCAGGCATACATCATGCGGCTTTTTGACTGCGGTTCTCGATTGAATTGTGCACAAGAAATGGTGGCTTTTTCATATTGCTCTATCGATCCTGTTCTCCCTTGCATTTCCAAGTGCCTTCCTAATCACTTTACGCGCGACGCGTCAAGCGAACGTAGGAAGGGTGGTTTCTGGGAGCCAGGTGCTTGGAAACTAAGCAGAAACTCAAATGGCGGATAGTTCCTACCCCTTTCTACCCCATTAACTGTATTGGCCTTAGAGCCTAGAAGCCTAAATGCAAGATAGACATGACCTCGTTTGTCTTTCCTTACTGCGAATTCCTTATTCAGCATTCTCTTGTGATTTCCGGAGCTGGTGGCTGGGATGAACGATATAAGGGAGAATGACTTGCCATATTATGGTTTCGTGTGGTAGCGCAATCCTTCCTTGAAGACATCGTTGGATCCCTTTTCAGGACTAGAAATATCTTTCCTCCGTCTCTTTCCATCTATCCTTATGGTGCTTGAATCTCTCAGGAAGATTCTAAGATCTACCGAAGGGTTTTTTTTAAAGCCCTAGACGCTCTCGTACTCATTAGCTATCTCAATCAGAACTTTCAACCCTCCGAAGTAGTTCCGTGATCTTCTCAGGTGTTTCGCAGAAATGGGGTTCCCTGGCATCTACATCATTTTATTGATGCTTTTTTTTTCTTTTCTAGCTGAGGTAGCTGCTGTTCCGATCACGCCTTCGGCGGCCGATGCCGAGCGTATCGCGGAACGAATGAGAGCTGAAGGGCTATCTGAAGTGGGATATTTTTTTCTTTACTTTGGGGCAATTAGTTTGTCACAGTCCTCCGTTGATCTAATGGTGTCGCGAGCGCTTTGAAAGTCACGATTACTCCTTGCCTACTTAGTTCTTATAACAAATGCTGAGAAAAATCTAGCGCGATATAGTGAAAAGGCTTACTTCTGGCTTTTACTCGTCCGACCCAGATCAATCCTCTCTCCTCTCCACTGCCGTCAAGACCCGAGCGTTCCTGACATCGCCGCTTTACCGTCACTCTCAGCAAGAGAAGCGCGACACTTCGGGAGACATCTCGCCAGGCTCGCTCGAGGCGCCTGAAATGCTTCCACAATCATCTGCACCAGGTACGACACTTGACGCTATCGAAGAAATTATCAACTCGGTTCTCAGCCGGTCTAGAAGCACTGAACGCCGGGAGTTGGCATACGAAGGGATGGAAGGAGCTGTGAGAAGGCCGCAGGGAAGCCGACATTGGGGTGCTTAACTGCCTTCTGTTTCGAGTTAGATGAGATGGGCAGATATTTAAGTTCATAGATTAGAGGCGTTCACTTGAATAGCCATGACAATAAAGCACCGGAAGACGCTTTGGATAAGTTAGATTCCCACTGATGAAAATGGTAATCATGCGTCTTCAAACTTGTCCCTGCTTAGTCCAATCTTAAAACGCCCGCTTTGTGCCCCTTCCCTGCCTGGTTCCCCAGCGAGATAGAACGCCTTACACCAAATTGCAAGAACACCAAATTAACAAACGGTCGTCTCTTCCATTAAGCTGCATGTCATGAATACAAGCAGGCTGAATATTAAACACCCATCGTGAAATCATGCTCGATGCCAGGAGTAACACTATTATTGCGAGCACATTAGTCTATATTCTTTCTTTCTGATATTATTCTTCCGTAGAACAACATACCTTGCTATGAATTTCAAGAACACAACTAGATACTGGTCGACTCTGATGGCGACCTCTTCCTCCTCAGGACTATCCTCTAAGACCTCCCACTCATCTGTGGTCTTGTCCTTGCTGCTGTCCTCGCGCTCTTGCTGCTTTGCCCGCTCTGTTAATTTGAGTAGCTTTGTATCGTCCACTAGTCCTTCCATACCACTATCCACCTTTCCGACGTCTTTTCCTGCTTTCAACTTAGCTAGACGAAGTTTGAGTGCGGCGTCGGCACGGTCAAGTAGGATTTTCATGACGGAGGCGTGCTTGCAAGGATGGACAGAGGCTGTCTTGATTGAATGGTCGAAGAAAGGGAAGTCTTCGATTGTGACGGTCTTATCTTTGTAGTCGCCGACGATGTCCTCCATCATAGCTTTTGGTTTAAGAGGTTCTGACGACGATCCATACCCGGAGAGGTACAGACGGGGTGTGCGGTAGTGAGCGGAGTAGGTTATGTAGAGGGTATATGTTCGAAGAGGTCTGGGCAGGTAGTTAGCTTGCGAAGCAGAAATAATATGAAATAGTAAGCTTAGTATGGGGTAAAGGCAGATGTTTGCGCTAGACAGTGGAGATGAAACGCTTGAACATACGCTGAGGTTCCGGTACCGGCCCCCGGGTCTCGAATGATAGCCTCCTCGTCATCTTCTTCATCTTCCATGTCAGGAATCTCTTCTTCCTCTGTTCCAGCATCTCCAAGATTTCCGCTCTCATCCACTGTCCGGACATCTCGCACTCTCGCCTCTTGACTAGCTGCCATACCCCCTGTCCTTAGCCAGCCATCGTCCTCTGGCTCGCCCTCGCCCGCAGCGAAGCCGTCCCGCACGAGTGTCTCATCCTGGCCGGCATCGCCAGCGAAGTTTTCGTCGAGTCTTCGATGGCATGGTACGCCTCGAGTAACGAGGAACTGCTTACCCTCGGGTAGATATGGCACGCGTTTTGATGGACTTGAAGCGTCGGACCAAGACCATGAAGGGAACTTGAAAACGAGGAAGTCGCCCGCAAGGACGAACTCTTCAGGTGTGATCTCACCGGTGTTTCGGAAGGTTGATGTGTGCGATATTTGAGCAGTACGTTCGCGAAATGTGTCGATATAGGAGCGTACAAAGTTGTAGGCCATTTCAAAAATCTTATTATAAGGTGGATGGTGGTGAATTGTTGTGATGATGGAAGGAGGGGGAGGGGCGGTGGGGTTTCAAAGCTGCCTGTACCTAGTGAGAGAGCTAGAGCTCGGAATAACAGTTATTCCGATGATTTCAGGGGTCCGCTGGTTGCCTTTCGAGGTCATCTGCGATGGCGTCGTGGGCGTCAAGGTGGCCACGAGGATATTCAGGAACAAGCTGGAAGATGGTGTATGCATGTCTTAACACAACCCTGTTGCCTTATAAGAACGCGGTCATCCATCAAGACGGCTTCTGACTCAGACCTTCCCACACTTTTTTGTTAACTTCCGGCAACGCCGAGACTATGTAGAGGCTGCCTGGATACGGATATATAGGAAATTATGGCTCGTGAGATGCAAGGCGAGGCATTGTCTTCGCTTCCTATACTTGACCTATCCTATGCAGATGACCCTTCCAGACGTCTCATTTTGCTTCAGGAACTTCACAATGCTCTTTTCAACGTTGGCTTTCTCTATATTAAAAATCACGGCGTGCCATTGGAAACAATTACAAATCTCGTTTCAAGACTTCCAGCTTTATTCAATCAAGGAAATGATTTCAAAGCTAGTCTCTCAAAGTTGAACTCTCCACACTTTTTAGGCTACAGTGGTTTTGCTGAAGAAACGACACTTGGGAAGAAAGACCTCCGGGAGCAGTTTGACCTCGCCACTGAGCTCCCGGTAGTATGGCAAGACCCCAAAAATCATAAGGCCACTGGCGGAGTTGGGGATCGAGACTTTACAAAACTCTATTGGCGTCTTCGTGGCCCCAATCAATGGCCATGCGAAGACCAAATCCCTGGCTTTAAAAATGCATATCTGAAGTTAGTATACTTACCCGTCAACTTGCTACTGGCCGCTGATATCCTAAAGATACCATGATGCCCTTCAAGCACTTTCATATCGCTTCGTACATCTTGTCGAAGAAGCATTCGGCATCCCAATCGGAACATTCGATAACTTCTTCTTGCCACATTCTACTGGAGCGCAGGCCAAAACTCGCGAATATATGCCGCCACAACATCGTATTAAGCTAGTAAAATATCCGCCCAGCACAGAAAACTATCAGGGTCAGGGCGTTGGTGCTCACAAAGACTCGAGTGGCTGGCTTACCTTTCTGTATCAGGTAGGCCGCGAAGAAGGCTTGGAAGTTGTAAGCACGATCGGAGAGTGGATATTAGCACCTCCTATTGAGGGTACCTTTGTTGTGAATTTTGGAAATGCTTTTGAAGCGGCAACGGACGGAGCGGTAAAGGCTACTGTTCACCGTGTTAAGGTACGTTAGCCAAATCAGTTCCCCATGTTTGTGCAGATGGTGGCTGGGCACGTGTGCCAGTTTCATAGAGGAAAATACTAATCTACAAATAGGCACCCCTTTCCACATCAAACCCTAGATACTCTATTCCTTTCTTTCAAGGACTTCCCCTTGATCTTACTATTTCCGAAATTCGGCGTTATATTCCGGAATCTGTCCGTAAACTACGACGAGAGAGTGGGGCTTTGGAAAACCATGATAGTGTCTCTACGTTTCTTGATTCTCGATGGGACAGTCTTGGAGAGTCCCAGCTCCGTAAGTGGATTCGAAGCCATGAAGAAGTAGGTCGGAAGTGGTATGGCGACGAAGTGGCGTCCTACTATTTACGTTAAAGTCTTTTAAATCGCCCTACGTTGAATATGTCGGTCTTGCCTCCTGCGCAATTTGGACTTGCATAATTACGATAACCTAGAGTAACTCTAGCTCCCCTTAGATCTAAGAGAGGGTTGACCTAGGCCTGTTAGTAAATCTGTAAATGCTACAGCTTATCGTAGATAGGCATTAACATCAGGAAAGTTTGTTTTATAAGGTCGTTAGAGTTGGGTCACAAGTATTGACTGCATATTGATAGCTAATTAAAGTAGGATATCCCGGAGGGATTTAAATATGCTGAATGATAATTGAGCGCCCTAAAACTGAGGCTTTCTGGGCGGTTGTTACCTTTCTTGTTCCGGATTAAAGACCTGGTACGAAATATTCTTAAGGTGTGCCTAGACGAACACATGGCCTTGCCCAAAGTCTTAAGTCTCCGCGATTGATAACAAGTCTACTAGCCACTTTGGGGGCTTAGAAGTCCTGACATCTGTCCTTAATCCTTCTGAATCATGGCATTTGGGTCGAAATGTGGCCTATTAATTTATCTACCGCGATTATGGCCTCTACTAAGGGCTGCTAGTACCCTATCGGATAGTTTGATTTGCTCCGGGCCGCCTTCATGCCCCGGTAATTAATTTGGAACTCGGCGACGGATATGCGAAGAGCTTGAGGACAGAAAGCATAGGATATGGCAGTCATGTATTTATTAGAGCTTAGGTATACAAAATGAAACATCTACACCAGCGACAAAAAGCTTTGCTTGGAGCTCCATTTTCAGCTTTTGCCTTGTCACATTTTATGAATTGATTTTCATATTTTCGTATTCAATTGGAACTTCAAAAATAATTATAATGAGGCTCTCGACCCTCATTACGCCTGCTGTACTGGCTGCAGCTGTCTTAGCCTCCTCTGAACCAGCGTCCGACTCCAGCTCCAGCTCCAGCTCCAGCTCCAGGTCCTCCGCATCACCCGTTCAATCGGAACCGTCCTCAAGTTCATCGTCTGCTTCTGAAGAACCAACACCAGTCGCATCGCCATGGGCGCAACTCTGGTCCTCCGAGTCGCTCACTGACTACGACAGCCTCTGCAAGTCGACTACAACCCTCAATGCAGAGATCTACACGCTCGGCGAGATGTACCCTGCTCTTAAAGATTGGGCACCGGAACTAAAAGTTTTCTACCACAAGCAGGAGTATCCTGGATCATGGGATGGGGTTGATGGCCACGGTAATGAGCGGACATTAATGAAGATGGAGAAAGCAGATTTGCCAGCAACAGTAAGGGAATGGATTAAGAACAACGAGAAGCAGAGGCATTTTAGTATCCATGATGATGTGGTGTTTTTTGCACCTGGTGCCATGTATCCGATCCTGCCATTGTGGGTGGAAGAGCCTGACGATGAGGCAAGCTTTGGGGATTGTGAAGGTACGAATTTTCGAAAGCCATCAAATTCCTAGCAGGCACTAATGGATGCAACAGGGGTGTTTACAGATCTTGAAAATTACGTTCGTGAGCCGAAGGATGGAGGTGTGATTGCCAGCCTGGAACATAAATCTACAAGCAAAAACAAGATCGAGCTAAAGATTGAGGCGCGGCAGTTGCGATTGAAAAAGGATACTAGGAGGCGGGACGAATTATGAGTATGAAAGAACCGTTCCTTAGATTCCGCGTGGTCTTACTCTATCGGTTCTCTGTTGTAAAGGTGGCTTGGTAGACTCATGCATTGTTAGGCCCCTTCCTTTCGCCAGCAAGTTTTTCTCTTTTAAGTCTTTCACTCTTCTCGTGAGATATTGCCGCAGCCATGTTAAAGAAAAATATTACAACGAATATAATCCCAACAAAGGCTATGAGAGCTACAACGGTGGTTATAGAAAAGACTACAAAGCCGTATGATGCCCGTTGGAAAGAAGAGCTACCGTTTAAGGGCGATACTGCTACACCTACTTGCATTGCCGAGAGTACGAGAGAAAAAAACGCAAATACTACGACTACCCAACCAAAGTTTCTTTGGAAGAATACTACATAGCGATTGTAGCCGTATAAGTAACCTCGTACGAAATGTGTAAACATGAACCGGATTCGGTATGTTGTGTTGATCCTTCCGAGGCGCAGCTCACCAAAATGGTAACGCTTGTTGACTTGGTCGAGCGCGTTCACATCAATATTTTGAACGAAATCCGTTACGAAGTTTTTCCACCATGGCCATGTGATATATGATGGGATAAGATCGAGTTTTTGAGCCAACTTCAAGTCCAAAGGAGAGCAAATAAGCCATATATATGACAATAGGAATCCACATGCCGATTGATGAAGATATTCCGTTTTGCATAGATGCTTTTCCCAAAATTCATAGCTCAGAATGTAATCCGGAAGTGGTTTGACAAGTAGCCGAGTTGAAAATTTGAGTAGGTGTAGGTCTACTTGTTCAGTGTGGAGCACTTCAAAGCCCATCATCTGTTGACGATGCAACGGTCTCGCATTTAAAGGTCTTCCGGCCATCCATAAAAGGCCATGGATCCTATTGAGCCGCTTGAGATCGAAGTTTTGCTCTAGGTATGTGTCTATATCACTTTGGACTAAGAATACGCGGTGTTGTTTTCGGGCTATTGTAGGTAACGATTCCAGCGCTTTCTTAGGGATTGAGGTTGTATCCTGTGGTGTCTGTATTTGAATCCCAGTAATAGGCGTCGTTGGGGTCGTTGGGGTAGCTGTGTCCTGCAAATATGCAAGAGAAATGCTGGTCGCAAGAGAAAATGGAGGCCTTAGTGGCCGGTCCTATGTGTTGGTTAGGGGACAACTTGAAGCATAAACAAGAGCAGTAGCAAGAGCTGCGCAAACTTAAAGGGCGGCTCACACGGTAGACATACCTTATTTTCTGCCATACCCTTCTTCTTCAAGTGGCATACACTATAGTGTTAGGCTAGTTGAAGAGGTAGATGGAAGAAAACAGGTGTCTCGTGGGCAGGCAAGTTGGAGGTCTACAGTTCGGGGCTGGCTGTTTGGGGGCTAACTGGTTGCCAAGGCGGGAGCTAGGCCTACCTTGATGATCGTTGCGGGGGTTAGAGTGGCACGAGTGGCACGACATATCAATCTGATGTGGTAAGTAATGAATGGCGAGAAATAACCAATCATCTGAGTTACGAGCACAACAGCAGTTAGGCATCTACTGTACTCGTGTCGTTTAGGTTTCGCCAGGGCTTTGACGATAGTTATTATGGTAAGTAATTAGGGTAACCCCTAGAAAGTTGGAGTTGCTAATGCATATTATTAAGAAATTTCTTAAGGTCTTGAGATTCTGTGTGTGGAATATAAATACGGCTGATTTTTGCGTTATTTTTCCGTTTTAGTCGACTGTCTAATCGTCCCAATCCAGTCTCTGAATTTGATGCCGTCCAAGAAAATCCACGCCTATCATTTATTCATAGTGAAATCTACTTGCAATAATTAGCAGGAAAACTGCCCCGCTGTCCTCTCAACTCTCCTTCCCACCAATCTTGCGAGCTTTGTGTCTTCTTCAGCACTTTTATTCTGTCGCCTTCTCGAAAAGCGAGATCACCGGCGTTCAGCGCATCAAAATCATACATCGCCGTGACATATTCACCTTGGTAAGATCCTATTTTCTTAGGTGGCGGTGGCGGAGGTTTCTTCTTTCCTAAGCCTGGAGTTGGAGCACCAGAGGTAAGGTTGGGAGAAGCGCCTGAGGGAATTCGTGGTCGAGTGAAATAATCAGCTTGACCAGATGCCGACGACGCCGTTGAAGGGCGGCGGCCCCACGAGTTTTCAGTATTCAGAGATGGACTGAGTCCGGGTGAGTGTGACCCAATTTTTGGTTTGCTAGGGTTGAGCGAACTGTAGGATGGTTTATTTGAGAGATTCAAAGGGGGCGACGGCTCATTCAAGGTCGGAGGGGTGTAGCCTGGCTTGGGGGATGTGGAGCCTACTGCTGGAAGGGCAGAACTACTGCTGGTTCGTCGCCCTGGTATAATCTTGTTCCTGATCCCCAAACCCGTCAATGTGCTTCCCTGGTCCGGAAGTCTCATAGGCTGATGGATAGCTTTGCCACGTGCTAACATTTCGTAGCCACTTTCCATTTCTTTACGGAGTGACGTGAAATCGGAGTCCCACACTGGAATGACTTCTTCTAGCTCTGGTGGTGGGTTTGGGAAGCCATGCTCCTGTGAGTATTGGTGCAACACAGTATAAAGGTTCCCAAGAAGGTTATTTTGAAGGATGATTTGGTTGGCGAGGAGGTGAGGAAGGAGCGAGAAAGTCGCGCTAGTAATGCCTGGGAGTTTCGCTCGAAGACTTTCGTCAGCGATTTCATACTCTTGGTGGGACCGCGCAAGATCAGCCTCATGTTTCGCCAATGCTGTGTTCTCACGGTCTGAACGTGTTGGTTTCTTCTGAAGAGCTTCTACGCGGCTTTTGTATCTTTCATAGTCCAACTGTGCACGGCTTAGTACGATTTTAGTCAATTATTTAGGGACGGGCTGACCTTTTTATCCTCTCTCTTCTTGATGACCTTCTTCATGGGCTTAATTGAATCTCTAGCTGATTTGGCGGGCATAATGAGTTTCGCATCGACAGCCTTGATCTCCTCGAGCATATCTGTCTTGAGCTCTGCATATGCCTCCCTCAATCTCTCAGCACGCTCTAGCTTTTCATGAGGTGTGTCTGCAGGTGCGTGAGAGCCGAATGCCTCTCCTCTAGCGCCCAATGGCTTGTAAAGAGTATTGAATTCCTCAATCATGAGTAACTGGTGGGCGAGGATGTCCGACCATGCATCTCGCCAGGATTTCGCCGCATCAACGATCTACTCAACTGTTAGCAATGGTAGAGAAAAAACAGGAGAAGTTGCGCAAACCTTAGAAAGCATCTGGTCAGCCTCCTCAAACTCACGAAGCATGGCCGCAATGTCTGCATCGTTAGCTGTCCTTGGGAGAAATGTCCCAAACTTCCTCTGTACTCGCTGCATCGCTGCTTCTAGGCGTCGTCGACGCGGAAAAATCCACCGAGATTGAGCGACGGTTCAAGGAGAAGTCTATGAGGGGCGGGGAGAAAGCAATGCTTGGTAAAAGTTGAGGAGTAAGGTTACGCTGATCTATCAGGGAGACCTTGGTGAATAGGCGCAGGCTCAGCCTCCTGTTAGGTGATCCTAAGGCAGCCAACGGCCCCCGCGTTTCAGCCGCAGCCGCAGTTTATCAGATCTTGACGGGCCAGCCCGGACTTTTCTGTCGCTGGTGCGTTGCATCCTTCGTGGCTGCGAATGTTACAGTGCCAAGAAAGCAGGAAAGGTGGCTGCTTCAAGTCACCTGTTCTCGCGCTTTCGTATGTCCCCTACCTTGTAACCTTGCACCGCCGCGTCGCCCAACCCATTATCCTCCTATGCCACCAAAAAGCAGTATTGTCAAGCTCTTAAGTCAAGAAGCAGTCAACCGGTGATTTGAGAAGCAAGCGAAGTCTCCATGTGCAACTTCGCGTGTTGGTCCTACTTTGTGTCTATTAACCATTTGCGATGACGGCTGCTATACACAGTGCCCCGAGTCTTTCCATCCCTCCCTCTCAGAATACCGCGCCGGTTCTCGAATTTCGCTGTCTATACTCCCACGATCTCCGTCGCAAATCTAAGCGGTGGCAGGATGGCTTCCTACGATATCATACGTTTAATAAGAGAGTCATGGTTTACGATGTCCCGCGCAACTTTATTGGGGACACGCATTGGAAAGAAACCACAGAGCTTCGAGAGGGCGACGAAATTACACTGGAAAAGGGAGTCCTAGTCGAAGTGGCGGAAGCGGTCGGAACTATGAAAACAGATCTGACTCCGCTGTTCGAGAGAACGAGCAAAGTCTCCCCGAACAATAAAACGGCGGAAGTTAGACCAAACCCAAAATTAAGCGTCCAAAACACTATTATTTATAAACCTTCTCAGCTGCGACACAAGTCTCTAAATACCATATTAGGCACTCCGAAAGGCCCACATGGCAAAGCTATTCTACCCGCAAAATCTCCTTACGAGTCAAGAAAGGATGCAGAGAATAGATGGCAGGACGAGAGAGCGCCAAAAAGGCAGAAAATAATTAATTCAAAACCCATGAATAACCAAAGCAGGCCACTCGAAATCCACCAGCCAGGCTCGAAGAATGCTTCCTTGTGGGCGAGGACTGTGGACGCCAGAGTGGGGGAAATGTCAAAGCAAGCATCGAAAGTTGGGAATAGAGAGCCTCAGAAAGGCACGTCTTTGGATGTCATCGAGATTGGTTCCGACACAGACAATGTGTTTTCAGATGTGACTCTACCTAGTACACTACTAGGATTTCAGAGGGCTGTGAGTCCTCGGCGTACAGCCCAACTGCGACAGAGCCCTCTGCCTGCCCAGCAATTATCTCCTTCATTCAATGTTTCAGAAAGGGTGTTGAATGTTGAACGTGGAGACGCGATAGCTGATAGGCCTACCACAAACCACGCTGAAGAACCTATTGTTTCACCTCCACGTAATCCACGAGCAAAGGCGCTTCGTCTTTCAAGCGGGCGCAGCCGTTCCACACTCCTTTGCCAGGCAGTCCCCCAGCAGCAGTCGAGAATAACTGATCAAACTGAAAATGCATCTCGGCATGAGGTTCAGAGATATTCCGAAGACTCCTCATTATTTGAAGCTATTGACTGGGATTCTGCATCGCTCCAAGAACCAAAGGACCATAATATTGCAATTGAGCGAGTTCTTACCTCAGGGGTGCATAGGGAAAGTCTCAAAACAAACGAAGTTGGCTCTGATCTACTCATGAGACCACTGGAAAATCAGCCAGTTCTTAAAAAGAGCAACGGGATGACCAGTAATGCAAAGAGCTTACGGAAGCAAAAGCACTCCTCCATGCTGAAGGATCCCATATCAGATATCTCTGATTCTCCAAGCTCCTCTTCGGATGCATTTGAAGAGATGACTCCTGTTCCCAGCCGTATGGATCAACTTCTTTTGACTAGCATTTCTAGTGCCAACAAACCCAAAGCTGCATCGGCATCTAAACCCACCAAGCCAACGTTTCGACAGAAAGCAGCGCCGAGGCACATCATGATAGTTGATAGCCCATCCGCCGAGCCTGCTCGAGGCCGGAAACGATGTGAAGTTCAAAGGACTGTATCTAACACATCACCACGAGCCTTTCGTCGTGTCCGCTCGGTCAACGATGCGCCCATCCCATCCACTGCCGAAGACTGGGAGACAAAAAACGCACCAAAACCCCAGCGAAAACTATTGCGCTCAAAAAGTATCAATGCCACCAAGGCTCCTGCGAAGAAAGACCAATCCCCCCCACTTCCTCCGCCACCGCCTGTGGATACAGATGTTGGACCTTGGAGCACTGAAGCATTTGATCTGTTCGATTGGAGACCCCCCGGACGAGACTCGGATGGAAAGCCGATTAACGAAGGTAATGAAGAAGCGGTTGAGATTTAATTTTAGCAGATAGCTGAAATGCCCCGTAATGATTTATGAGTAACTCTTATATCCTTATCGACAAAAATTATTCGTAGCAACCAAGCGTGCTGCCTTGAGAAAATATATATCGCAAATGTTCTGCGCGTTATAGGAAGTCTAAATTAAGTTGTTTGTTGAAGCACTAAATTGTAATATCGTTCCTACAAAAGAGACAGCCATGATATTCCTCCTTACGCTCGCCAGTGCTGCACAAAACCATGCAAGCGATCAGTGACTACGGGCATTACTGCACCTGCGCTGTCCTGAATCAAGCCCTCAAAATGCCTCATTGCTTCCTCCTCGCTTAATTCAAGACACAAGCGCTCTTGCACCTTCCAAACCGCCTTGTCCGGCTCGATCCGAATATCAGGCACGTTCGCCTCGCGCATCAAGGCAAACAAGTTTAATATCAGGTTCGAACTCTTACGCAGGGTAGAGTAGGCCGTGTAGCAGTATGATTTGAACTGCGCATAGAACTGGGATTGAGGCCCGCCCATACCTTCAATCATCTCGCGACCTAGCTTCATGAGTGGTGCGAACGGCTTCGGGTCTCGCCCGAGGATATAGCCAAAATCTACATGGAAAAAGTGGCCGTCGGGTGCAAGGAGGAGGTTGTCCAAATGTCGATCGCCGACGCCGAGGAGGTACGTGATAACGCAATATCCGGCACAGGACTTCACGTACGTATCCATTGCTTCTTTACGGACCCCTAGGGGTGCGTCATCGTCTGGATTATTAGCTCGTAGGTAGGCAAGCAGTGAACCTTTGTACTTCGCAACAGCAGCCGCAAGGGATATGGATGGAATGAATTGGGCGGCGCCGGCGGTTGTAGAGGTAGCAAGAATGCGATAAGGAGTAAGTTTTAGGTCTAAGTTTTCTTTGCGCAGAAGGCGGTCCATAAGGGTTATAATTTGGATTACCAGTTGGTCTTGGCGGAGATCGTCGCCTGTCTTGAAGATAATAGGGTATTTGGTGTTATTGATAGTGCGGAATTTAAGGAGTAGCGGGTAGAGGCTGGACTTGAGGACATTAGAATCCTCTGCATAGACGCCTGTGATCAATACCGAAGGGTCTAACGGGAGAGGAAGAGGTGGATCGATGTGGACGAGCTCGTTTTTTGGGTCCGCAAGGTACTTCTTTAGACGGGCAATTTTACGAGGCCTATCTTCACGAGAGAAGCGCACTTCTTTCGAGATTTTCGAGAGAACGACAATGAGCTCGGCCTGGCGAAGGAGCGTCTTGCGCATCGCGTTCCCATCGGGTCTCTTCACTAGTTCTGTCATGAAGTCATACTCGACTTTGGCAAACAATTTCCGATGTTCTTGACCTTGCTCAGGGCTGAGATCGTCGCACTCAACCATGAGATACCAATGAAGGAAGTTTCCTAAGGTGGCACTCTCCACAGCCCTTGAGATTAGAAAGCGAGCTAGCGAAGAATCTTGAGTAGCATCGCCTTCAGCTACTTCAGGGGTAACTGTCTCAAACTTGAGTGCCTGAACTAGTTGCAAAAGGTATACTAGCAATTCCTATGTAGTGTTAGTCTTCATCTAATGGTTTGCTTTGTGCAACATACATCGTCATCGGCTTTTCTTAATCTGTCTACCGCATACGCTCGCACTGCGGGATTGTCAAACGATGGACCTAGTAGCTCCAGAGCATCATCAACATCGATTTCTGTCCACTTAGGTAAAATCTGCACAGCTTGCCGGGCTTCACCGGGGTCGTTCCAAGCCACCGATTTGACGAATTTAGTCAAGGCCTAATAAGAGTTAGTTATTTCAGCTGAATAGCGCGAGCATGGCGAGCTAACCCTCTTGTCGCGAGTCAAGTGGTGTCTGAACTTCCAGACCAAGTCCTTCTCTTCTGGGTTCAATTCATGTGTAGGACCGTAGGACATGATGGCCTATAAGCACAATTAGCTTTCGTAGAGACACTATGCCGGCTTTGTAATTAATGCGTACGTTTAATTCATCTCGTATTTTTGCGTTTGGCTTCAAATCACGATCCAGGACGCCAGTCCTGTGGCTTCTGACAAGTCGACGGTGCTTATTTTCCGCTGGGTTGTCCCTCATACCCACCTCCGGATCGTAGATCCTGATGAGCCTACCCGCGTCAACATCGCCATAGCCATTACCGTCGACATTGATTCCCGGACCGAAGGATACTTCAGGTGGGGGTTTTAATCGAACCTCTGAAGAAGACGCAGGAAGCTGAATGCTAGATATTGGAGGCGGCGGGTATTCCTGGTCTGTGAAAACAATAGGGTGGTCAAATCGCGGAAATTCAATATGAAGATAGAATTTTTCTTCATGTTCCTCCTTCATTCCATCTTTCTTGAGAGTTTCGTCATTTGAGTCGTTTAACTTCCCTTCAATATGCTCCTGAGATGGCGATGGTTCAGATTTGAGAGCATTGCTCCGTAGCTTCATCATCTGGCGGAAAACCATTTGGTCTAACCACGCATTAGGCGGAATCTCGCCCATTTCTTGCTTCTTTAATAGGCCTTCAAGTCTTTCCATCTCCGCTCCTTGCTCGTCAACAGATCTTATAGAAGCCTTTTCATCTTTCCGATTTCTTCTTGCTGGTGGTATTACCCAGGGTGTTGTGGAAGACGACAGACCATCGGCTGCCTTATGTCTGTGCAGCCTACATCTTTGCCTACCCTTCTGTAACGTATTGTCATTATCAAAGAGGGGTATTGTCGTCCCGCCAAACGGTATAGCATGAAGCTTCGATCCCTCACCCCCAGTGGGAGACAGATCCCACACCGTTATCGCTAGCTGTGAGGAGAGGGGTATGTTGGAATAGGTGATTGGTAGAGTTAACCACTCATTCCATATTCGGCCGTTCTTGAAGACTTTGTAGGCCGTTTGAATAGGCACAGTGAGTGGTTTGCTGTCTGCCCATAGCTGAATAGTTACGTAGAGCTCCGAATGCGGGCTGCGGAAGGTGAGCTTGTCTTCGTTGTAGAGAGATGTGGGACTGTAGCTACCTTAGATTTGATGCTCGATGCCTCAAGTCAGGCCTTTTAAGTAGCACTGAATATGGTATAGGCTTCTGGTGACCATCAAGGCGGTCTCTAATAGCTTGTCAGCGCTTAGCTGTGGTATTCTAAAGGACGGAACTACAAATGAAGCTGTACCAACATTCTAACATTCACAGGGAGGGTCAGAGCGGAAGAAGTTGCAAAGGAGAACGGTTCCATCGCTTTCTAGAATTGCTGTTGCCTCGCTTACATGGCTCTATATCTGGTCTGGTGGAAGAGCTAACTATAGAGAATCTCGTAGGGCTGATTCGGTGAAGCACAAGCACGGCGGCCTTGGCATACGCAGCACTAAACGCGTTGCGCTCCGGGCGAATTATCGCCAGCGCGTCTTTCCTCCCTCAATCCTTCCACACGAACATTAGTTTCTCCAACTAATTTGCCGAGCAGTGCAAGTGTTTAACTCCACATTGTCTATTGCCTTGTGCACAGCCTTTGTGTGCGATTAATATCAGGCCCTGTTATCTCAGCTGTTTCACCCTCGCCGCCCTCGCCGCCTTCGCCGCCCTCGACAGTGCCCCAGGCTGCCATCCTCATCAAGGCTAGTTAAGATAGAAGCACTATGGCACGCCTCAATGCCGCACCAGAACCAACTCCTAGCCGTGAATCGTCATTATACAGAAACACTACACCATTGTCGACATTACGGCGAGCAGCGACGCGATCTTCAGCACGAGCTTCCACATTCTCAGTCCTGTCGCCATCCCCCACGCCTTGGTCAGACAAGGAGAACCAGCCCGACCCGCGCGACAATACCCCTAGAACAAACGGAAAAGGAAAATCCACCATGGGCCCCCCGGGTGTCTCAGCGTCCAATTCGGGGACATTGTCAGGCAACAAGAGGAGACGGTTGGGGGAATACAATGTACCTTTAGCAAGTCGCGAGCCTGTTGATGAAGATGGAACCATAGATGATATAATCGATCTCGAATACTATGACCCCGACCAGGATCCTGAAGAGCGGCGCGAACTGCGGAGGGAGATGCGCCAGAACTTCCGAGACATGAATGGTTCGCATGCCCACCTATTTTTGATAGCCGCATCTAACTATAGGCACAGATCGCAGAGATGAGCTCATTGCTCCAGATAACTACGGGCTGATTGACCACCTTAAGAAAGCAAGCGCCTTGATGAAGAAAGTCAAACAAACATCAGATGCAGTAATTGATTCCAGGTTTCTTGTAACAGCCAGTGACTTAGCGCTAAAGAAGACTGCGAACACAGTGCGCGGCGACACTTCCGCGGGAGTAGATCTAGATGAATTCGTGTCTAAATGCATTACCTTTATGAGAACCAGTGGCGCCCAAGGAGAAGGCGACAAGCGGCCCGTCTCTACGCAAGCTCGAAATCACCGGCAGCGAGCCGGCGCAGATAGTGACGATGAAGACTTTGAGGAAACCGGAGATGGGCTTGATTGGGGCATACTCGGGGAACGAGCATGTTTCCCTTGCAACAAAAGACCACCGGTGCCAAGTTTCCTTCTTGGACCGCTATCTGTGCAAAAACGTGTACGCACAGTCCAACCACGCAGAGGCCGTCTCCAGAGAGAAACCAGAGGTCCGGTGACTCGTCCCGAGTCTCTTGAACCCGAAGATATTAAAAAGGCGGAGAGCTCCAATTTAACAAAAATTGTCGGAGACGTTAGGGCGACTATGAAAAAGCACATCGAGGATAGTATGGATATTGTCGAAACAGAAATGGCCGAGTTAGAGAACGCAGGTGATAAAGAATTCCACGCCGCTATGAAGAAGCATCGCATATCCCTGAACAGCAATGAGGACGCTAGCGTATCTCTCTTCGATTTTGTAATCAATCCGTATTCGTTTGGTCAGACAGTGGAGAATCTGTTCTACGTCAGCTTTCTAATTCGAGAGGGGAATGCGAAAGTTGACAAGGATTCAGATGGGCTGCCCGTCTTGTGTAAGTTTATCAACTGTTCCCTTATGTCCTCCTTAGCTTCTTGCACGTGGCCCAGAGGCTCTGCATTCTCCGTCACACCTGAGTAGACATAACAATGTACGCTAACCTCATATACAGGTCCCGATAAGCCGCGAAAGATTCAAGAAAAGCGAGACCAAGGAGTCTCAAATCACCAAGCAGTTTTCAGCCTTGATTGGCCTACATGGAAGGGCCTTATCAAAGCCTTCGATATCAAGGAGCCTCTCATTCCGCATCGTAACAATGATGAAAGTACTACTATCAATGCCAGGGGTTGGTATGGCTAGGCTACCTCCTGTTCTCCTCGGCATACTGGGTTTTGTAGACTTGATTTGTCCTCGGTCATTTTTATTGTTAATTAACTACGTTGCGATAAGAAGGGAGTTGTTAGGAACGGAGGGCCTTGGCGTTGTCCTCAGATTTGCTTTGCTTTTTGTTATCATTTGTGGGAATACATATACATGAGGCCGATATCGATACACTATCGTCATGAGTTTTTCAGTCGGAATAGCAGAACTTGGCGTCACTTCTTGAAAAGCACTGTTAGTACCAAACAAAGTAAGAATTTATCATCAGTGAGTAGCTTGATATTCAATAGTCGATAACGATAGCGATATATTATATCTAAACCACAACCATCGACAGCTATGTACAGGAGTAATAATGCAACTCGCGTAGTTAAATTGCCTGAGGGTATATTCGACAGGAAAGCGAAAATACGAGCAGAAAAGGATAAGGCAGAAATACGCCCAGAAACGCCAACCCACATCTCAAAAACGCCTCTATGCTGATCAGCTTGTCGCCATGGTCCAAAGGTTAGTAGACAACACTAACAAGTTTCATACATGCTGAAAGCGCGATATCAAATCCGATTTTCCAAGAATACTCCTGCCGAAACCATCAATGCCGTTGCCTATTCCATTTAATTTATTTTAATAAGAGAAATAGAAAAATCAAAGCTGCTCTCATTGCTTCTTTGATTTCTGATTTTTACATTTAACACTGACGAACTTCGTTTTGGCTTTACCCTTCTTACCGGCCTCGATGACCATGGCAGTCAGTTTACCACCGTTGACACAGCCAGAGTCGAGGCCTCTACTGTATTTGAGAATGTTTTTGCCACGTTTGGAGTCGTGGCCGTAAATAACGGTAGTACGCTCATTTACCCGAAGTTTGGCTTGCTCATGGTTCCATAACTAGCAACAGCGTCAAGTAAGCAATTGATTGCGGGAACTTAGGATGGGGAAGGAGCATTTAGTCTTACCTTCTCCCAAGGCATCCCTTCGCGGCCATCGCTAGGGAGCCGTGTTTCTAAATCTATACTACGCATATTCATGGCTTGGAAGGGGTCCTGTCGCTCCAAAGGAACACCGGGAACAAGTCCTGCATGTACAACCACTACTTCGCCCAGTCCCTCTATCTTCCCCACTCGCAGTATCACCGGACATTGCTGCAGCCAGCGTATCTGCTTATCTGAGAACTGTCTAGCGAGAGCACGCGCCTTGTAGTCACCATGGCTGAAGCTCTCTTCGTCTAGTGTGTCCACTGTACGTCCAGGGTCTTCTCCAGGCCCCTGAAGGGGCGCGTGGTGGGCGCGCATGTCATTCAGGGCAAGCAGCATGCGATCTTCGTGATTTCCGCGTACGCAGGAGGCAGAGAGTTCGCGAACAAGATCGACTACGCCAGGTGAATCGGGACCCTTGTTAATCATGTCGCCCGTTAGAATTAAATGGTCAGTCGAAGAGCGGAAGGAGACTTTTTCGAGGAGCTTTTGCACTGTGATTTAGTTAGGATCATTAATTGAAGATGCGCAATGCTTAGCGGGGCTGAAGGCGTACTTACACTCCTCTTTGCAGCCATGTACATCACCAACAACCACTAGCCGCTGTCCCAGCCGGTGTTCCGAGGGCAGCAAGGCGCTATCCAACGTCTTGACTTGGGTCATGTCGGAGAATTCAGGTCGCATATTCGACCCAAATACAGACAACGGTTTTGTGTTCAATTGTCTTTCTAATTCCCTACTCTTCTCCCAGTCGGGTTGTATGAACCACGTCCAGCTAACCCAGGTAACTGTAACTAGAGCGACGTAGATGAGCAAGTATCTTTGGATTCTCCGGGGCACACGCTTGTAAGATATCATTTTCTTCCACCGCGGGTGCACCCAGTAATCGTCCTCCTCACGATAATAGAAGGACTCGGACTCGTCGGACGTGTATAATTCTTCCTGATACCGTGGGTCCGTTTTCCAGTCGTTAGTGACGAAATCGATGAGAGGACGGCCCTGGGATGTGCGTGAGGGGAACTCTTTCGTCGGGTAGGGGTTTTGTTCGTAATTCTCCAGCTTCTTATCTTGGCTGGCCATCAATCTGGTAGTGGCGCCTTCGCTCAGCGACGGATGGGCAGAACCTACAAAAATCGCGGATGAAGCGTCGCTGGAGGAAGAACCGTGTCGTGAATGTATCGGGGGTTTGTACGAAACCGGCGAATGAGATTGCTGACTGCGAGGATATGGGCGCAAACAAGCAGCGCTCACTGAGGCATTCAGTGAATAATTAGGGCTGAAGGCAGTTCCATTTCTTGGGGCTAATTGCTGGGGCTGAGAATGGTCGGGATGATGATGGCGAATTTGTGGAGAAGGACAGAAGGTTGCGGAGGCTAGACGATCGAAGTCGTCGCTCATGGCGATCTTCCAAGGTTCCTCTGCTCCTCAGTGACTGAGCAGCCTGTGGCTTCTCTCGATGTTGGCCTTTGACAGCCTCTTCCCGCATTCGGGAACAAGGCCAACGCGAGTCCTCTTGGCACGGGATAATCAGTCTTGGTATTCGTATACCCAAGGCAAGTTAGGTAGAAGACGTTCCCAGTGTCAGCCGTACTTGGCGCGAGTGAGTAATGAGAGCGAGCAAATGATGCACAGCATGTATAGGCGTAGCTCCCTAACCATCGAGTGGATGAGGAAAGAGATGTGTGGGACATGACGTTTCACCATGAAGCGGAAGCGTATTCCCATATCAGATGGTCCTGATGGCTGTGCCGAAATTGGAGGCTTTGGCTTGGCACACATTACTCTTGGATAAGGTAACTACCTGGTACCCTGATATCTACCTGCCTACCTACCTAGCTTCTTGCTTTCCCGCCCTTCCTCCTTCCTGTCTTCACCTGAAAATATGGGCATCACGATCATAACATTCTTCCTAGAACCTATTAGGCCGTTCGCATCAGAGAAAAATCGCAGTACCATGACTAACATATATATAAACCGCTCCAAGACTATAGCCGAGGGATGCATTGCGGAAAAGAGAAAAGGGAAAGAAAGGAACAAGATCAATCTTGGTTAAGACAGCTGGTGATAAAATCCCTTCTTTTTTTAGACATATATAACAAGCGGGCTCATAAAGAGGTTATCTTTCATTCCACATCCAAGTACCCCGACCACAAGCTTCGTTAGTTCCACTAAAATAGACTTGCAAAGCCCAGGAAAAGACCCAAAAGTATAATAATGTATTATCCGGTTGTAAATCTACCGTCAAACTATTACTCCACCTTTGGATAATCGGTGCTATACGTAGCGTCCTTCCACTCGGTCAATAAGGTCTCCGTATCTGTGAGCTTCGCTCGGATGAATGCATCAGCATCACTACCAAGTGCCAATCTCATAGGGATATCCTTCCCCTCCGCAAGGCCCGATTTTGTCAACACGTCTACAATAACCTTGGCTCCCTTCTTTACGTCGCCAGGCTGATTATTGTCTGCGTTGTCGAGCATCTTTCTAACATAACCCACGACAGTCTCCTCATACTCTTTCATCTGTACCTCAGACTTAATTCTTGCACCGGGGTTTAGAAAGCTGGTACGGAAGTAGCCCGGCTCAATGACGATGGTCTTGATTCCAAAAGGCTCAAGTTCAGTGCGTAGAGACTCGCTGATGCCAGAGATTGCCCATTTAGTCGCGGCATACAAGCCATACGCTGGTCCTCCGCCCCAGCTAGCCATGCTGCCGAAGTTGGCAATCACGCCTTTTTTTTGGGCCCGCATATAGGGTAAGAAAGCACGCGTGACATTCACAGCCCCGAAGACGTTAGTGTTGAAGTGGTCGAACGTTTCCTTAGGACTAGAACCTCTGTAAGCAAAAGCACGAAGCGGAGAGGGCAAGAATAGTCAACATACCTCGCCTCCTCAATGGCTGCTTCCAAAATATACCCCGCAGCATTAATCAAATGCGTCACACAGCCGTACTTCGCATTGACCTCAGCAGCTATCTTCTTTAGGTCTTCCAAATCTGCTGTTACATCTAAGTTAAGAACCTCTGCGCCGACAGCTTGAAGATCGGAGAGTTTGGACGCATTTCGAGCCGTTGCGATGACTTTGTGACCTCGATTCAGAGCTTCGAGCGCGATCGCCTTCCCAAACCCATTGCCGCTACCAGTAATGACCCAGACAGGGACGGACATTGATGGCGGAGATCGGCTAGTCGAGTTCGTTATAAAAAAAAAATTTCTTCGCTTGTAAATTGGTTGATTCGGTCTTTGGGAATATGAAAGTCGAAGATGAAAAGGAATTAAGTTGCAATAATTATTACTTTGACAGCTACAAGACGGGAAGCTCGGATTGTTTCCGCCTCCTCTCTTCTCGTACTCCACTCTCTACTTTATATCTTCATCTCGACTGTAACAAATCGTCCGTTCCGCCACAAGCGTGCGGATATATGATTCTCTCCGTTGGTGCCCGGCTTGCAGCTTAATTCCTTCGAATGGATTTTCTCTAATTCCATGTTTGGTGATTAGGGTGGGCCAAAGACTAGGCGCACTGTTTTTTTAGGGGTGGTGTTAAGCCGGAGATATGCGGGGAGAGCGTCTTGGCGTAGGATGATACTCTACAATAATACCGAATAAAGTCGCGACGGCGAAATAATTATTCAAGGCTGCCTCAAGAATCCTCCAAGGAATATTAGTCTTCCACCTTCCATACAATTTGCATGAGAAGACGTCAAGCCTACCAGTGGGAAGCACTAAGTCATTCGACTCTGATATCACCTACTGAACTTATGGAAAATCGATCCCCGCAAATTACGAACCAACAAACCTCAAAATGTGTCTCAAAAATCTTTTACCTGCAAGCCAATCTTGGCCGTTCTCGAGATAGTGCTAACGCCCGAAACCAAGACCAGCAGACTCACCATACTTCCTTATCAACTACTACACATACAAGAAATTCAATCAACACCCTGAGAAGGGGAAGCAGAAATGTTTCGTCGTTGACAACTAATATTTGCTTGCGCATTTCTATTTCTGTGATTTTGACATTATGCGGTCAAGAATCTAACTCCAATTGCGATGCAATATAATCTACCTAGTCCATGCAAGTTCACTCTAAAATCCATCTTCAGCCAGCCCAATAGATTATCCCTTTGGCATAAACTCTCTAAGTTCTATCTCTGCCAATCCACAGCTTATAACACAGCCAATCCGGCGGCAACAACACCAACAGCAAGCCCGAACATCTCTTTCCCAGCTGCCAAAGCAGTAGCCGCACCAGTGAAGTGAGAGGTTGTAGTTGGAAGGGTAGCAGTGGCGGTTAGGTTATTGCCGGCACCGGTCCCAGTCGCTGAGATACCGCCGGTCCCAACGAGGATGGTAGATTGGCCTGGAGCAGTGGTGATGGTTGCGAAAGACGAGCCAGAGGAAGAGACAGAAAGAGCGCTCGAGCTGTCAATAACAGTGATACCGGGAAGGGCAGAAGACAAAGCGGTAGGGGCGGCAGTCATAACCATGGTTGTTTCTGCGGCGATTGAGCTCACCATGGCAGTAGATACGACAGCATTTGGCCCGTAACCCGAGAGGTAGCTTGGCTCGTAGCTTGCAGTGCCAGAGTA
This sequence comes from Glonium stellatum, assembly GCA_001692915.1. Classification (NCBI taxonomy): domain Eukaryota; kingdom Fungi; phylum Ascomycota; class Dothideomycetes; order Gloniales; family Gloniaceae; genus Glonium; species Glonium stellatum. The sequence goes on from KV750353.1 coordinate 57,988, forward strand.
TAGCGGGCAGCCTGGGACGGTGGTCTTGGGAGGAGCCGTCCCACCGCCACAGTCGAGGAACGCGCAGATCTCGCCTGTGCCCGGCACATAATAGATCATGGAGGCTCCGCCAAAGGCAACGGTCTCAGAAGACGTGCAGCCACTCAGGTCGGTGCGGGCCAGGGCAGTGGCGGCGAGGGCAAGGATGGTAAGGATATTTGAATGCATTGTTCCGGTGATTGAAGGAGGTTTGGGACGAGACCGTTATTAAAACGGAGGAGCGTTTTTGTCAAGATGATATTCTCTTCGGGCTGTTTGAATGAGTGACAAGAGATATTCCGCGAACGAAACAGGAAAACAACACAAAAATTAATATGCTTGCTCTAACGAGTGACTCGAGATGGAGAAGAAAGAGAAGGAGAGGAGAGAGCTTTATACCAATAGCATAAATAGTAAGCAATGATCTGCTGTAGGCTACGGTTCCAAAATTTGCCCATTGTGGTTACATCGGCGGCGTGTTTTAAGCTTACGCTAATCACGGGAGGCTAAAAATATATTTAAGGGGGAGGCGAATCCAAAAGCACCTAAACCTCGGAACTCGCAGCTCACTCTTCTTGCTGGGAGCAAAAAGAATTAGTACAGAAAGATCATTCAAACAGTTCTCGACAAGCCTTTAAACTTATGAGACCAGCAATCGATCTCGATAACCATTTAATATGATTCCCGGCAACCGGCGAAGGCTAAACTCGAGCTTATTACAACCCCTACATGCCAAGGACCATTACTGCTCTCAAAGCGCTCATCTCAAGACACTCTAACAACTTTGGGTACTACGGGACTCCTATGTAGATCTTAGGTCGAAATCTTGATTCAACAATCAGCTTGATAGGGTCTAAGCACCGCCTTGGATTTTCATGCTCCCAGTCACACATACATACAGCTCTCTCAGGCAGTACTTATACGTCACAACCTACAATTCATAGTTATAAGCAGGCATGCCCTTCCTTCTATATGAAGGCAGTATTTTACACCTAAACAATCTAGGCAAGCTACCAATAGAGCAGCATGCATATCTCTCCTGGGGCAAATTTATCGTCAAACACGTAATAGGCCAAATCTCATTTTATCTGCATCATAGCCATGTCGGCAGGTATCATATCGAGGAGCCGAACCTCTTATCCACGCTACAATTTCACGCCAAAAACGCATACAGGCGTTCCCCCAAGCACATACCAAAACCCAATGTGTCCCTCAATTCCATGTCATCTGAACGCCCATTCACCACCGCCGTCAAGAAAAGTTCATTTATCAGCTTTTGTCTTACCAAGCCGTTATATCCTCAACTTCGGCTTCCCCAAACGTGCTACTCTTTTTAACGCCCATCCCGCCATCTCCATCATCCCCTAGAACACCATCCAAATTAGGACGACGCGACATTATATCCGGTAATGTCTCATTCAAGAATTTAAGAAGGTGCTTATTCACTTGTTCAAACTCTAATAAGAAAGCATCGTGGCCCTCTGGCGAGTCGATGGTGTTTAAGGTAGCATGAGGAATATGTGCAGCAAGCTCTTGCTGCTCAGCGAAGGTAAAAAGACCATCTGATTGGATACCAAGGATGAGAGTCGGTTGCTCAATCAATGACAGCGCATAGCGAAGGGCAATGACCGGTTCAATATTCTCAGATAGGTTCGAATCCGGGTAACGGTTTCGGGAAACGTCATGAGTGTCAAGTTTGCGCGTAATAGCGATGTAACAATTCGCGTCGAATCGCTTGATGAATTTCTCGCCTTGGTAGCGTAGATAGGATTGTGCAGAGAAATACGTAGGAGTACGTTTCTTTGGAGACCCTGTAAAGCTGTCACTCCCGCCCCCGGTTACTTTCTCTAGAACTGAAGTTTTAGATAACGTAGGAGATGAGGATAGGTTATGAGACTCAAGATTGGAGTGAGTAGAGGGAGCATGCGCAGAGATCGAAGCCAGATTTGAGGAGCTGTTCGTTCGAGAGTCGCGGGGAGATCGCGCGTTCTTATTCCCTTCATTGTGGATGGCCCAGTGCTCATGGGAGGGAGTAGAGGGTCGTGAAATGCCGTTTATGTTCTGACGCTTTGAAGGGTCGGGAGTATTTCGTCCGAACCTCGATTCAAATGAATCACGGCTTCGATATGTTAAAAGCGCCGACATGCGCGCGGCTCCTAGACCTGTTGAAGGAGGGTCTTGGAAGGTATAGTATCCGTCATCGTACTTCGGGTCACTGTAAATACTCTGTCTTTGCGCTTCCCCCCAACTTATTCCCCACGCACTATATCGGGCTGACGTTGCGATCGGAATGATGCTCCTCACATAATCTTTCCCAAAGTATGCGAATTCGAGCACAAGCATACCGCCCATAGAGCCTCCAATAACCGCGGCAATCTGCTGTACACCCAAGTCATCTAGAATGAGTTTGAAGATGCTACTATCATTAACGCTGTTCTAGTTCGCAATTTACTATTTCCTACTTACTTAACATCATCTCGTACAGTTGTCAGCGGAAATTCCGGCCCATACAGTCCCTTTGCTGCATCTCCATCCTTATTAGTAACGGGACTCGCGCTGCCGTACGGACTTCCGAGGCTATTGATGCACACGACGAAGAATCTTGAGGTATCAAACGCCTTCCCTGGCCCCCCTAGAAGAGGTCCCCACCAGTCTCCCACATCCGCGCTCCCGGTGAGTGCATGGCAGATAACCATGGCATTGTCCCCTTTGGACGAGAGGGAGCCGAAGGTCTTGTATGCGACGGGGACATTGTGAAGAACAACACCAGATTCGAGGGTAAAGTGAGGAATAACAGCAATCGATTGGTCTGGTATGAAGCTAGCGAAAGGGTTTTCTAGCTGCGAATTCAGCCTCCCTATGTGGCTGTCAGTAAATGTCAGCAGCGGAGTCATGCATAAAAAAAAAGCTCGCTGCATACTGTATTTGGGAATTTCATTTGAATGAGGACTATTCATAGAGGAATCGTTCATATTGCCCGGCGTCACGAGAATCGCAAATCACAAGAGCAGCGTTTTGAACGGTGAGAGAGGAGCAATTCCATGTTCCGCATTCCTCGGTATGACTGCAGCTTTTCTGGGCCTCCGGAGGGCTAAGGGTTATCCAAATGACGTGCTAGCCACCGCGGGTGACAAAATTAATGGGACTCCAAACAACTCGATAAGCGAACAACAAAAAAAGTCTACTAAATTTATAAGAAATATACAGCGCTTATTAAATCTTTTACTCAATATCAAGAAGATACAAATCTTTAATAATCTAAATATTATTTTCCACTTTTCAAAGTTGTCTACGCCTTAAGGTTACAGTGCCGTATGCTCAGACACATCGCGACTTGTTTGCAGTTCTCCCTTTTTTGTCACCCGCGTGCTGTGCCAGTTAAGGATCAACAGTTAATGCGACACCCGAGACCCATAACAAACTTCCCCTGAACTCAAGTGACGAGTATTAGGCAAATATGTACGGCAAACTGCAGTGTGCAATCATCCACACTTTTCGAAGCGCCTCCAAAGCTTTAAATAACGTACGAGAAAGTTTCACCCGCGCGTGATCGTTTCGTTTCTCCAGGAGTCATCAACACCGAGATCAAGGCGAAATCAAGAAAATACATTCCTCGCGATTCTTCAACCCTACGAGATACTAATTAGGCAAGGTCTCTGCGCGTCTGCGGGTTTGCCATGGCAGAAAACACAACAAGAAGACATCTTAGATATGCTCTAGTTTCCGTCCTGCTTACTTTATCAAGATTGTTCCTGACTGATTCAATGACGCATACTTAGTATCATGCTACATCCGTAAATTCACAGTCAAGATTAGTAAAGCTGTGGCCTTCAAACCTCTTCAGAAGCCTCTAGAAGTAGCATTGAGAGTGGCTGACTTGACAAACAACAATCAGTAATACTTCACTATTCTCGTCAATTACCCATACGTTTGCTTGTATCAAAACAGTAGCGGGGTTCTTTAGGCCTATGCCTTAAGGTTTTGCAAACTTATGCGCATTTCATTCTCTTCCTAGTCCCTCTCTTAACTTCTAATACGGCAATACCGTGCTGCCCAGTTTTGATAAGTCCTGCTCTTAAGTTGCTAAATTGGAGTATATGGAAATGTCTATTCATATCCAGTTTGTCTTGCGCCATAGGTCTTCTTAGTGCCGCAAACAAAGCGATCGCAGAAATCTCTGCGGCTTTCCGCAAGGTGTAGATTCTCAGCTGCGGAGTCACACGAATACAGATCTTGATGCATCCGTTTGCGAACGAGACTACGAGGTCGAAATATAAGTCGACATCTCGAGCTTTAAAGTGTAGAAATTGCAAATCAATATTAACTAGAACAGTTTTTCATACCTATTCGCGAAAGATTCCAAGGTTCCTAAAGCAAGGGCTTATACCGTCCACATGGCGTGCCTTGGTTGCAATAACGCAAAGATCCCCTTCTTCGATGCGAACGTGGTTCATCAAGATGGGTCGCGTCCTGATTCCAATGTCACTATATCTTCTTTAACCTCCAAGGATTCTACCGAACGCTGCTTTAATCCAGCTGACGAAATTCCCAACCCTTGGTACCACCGCAACCGCCGTCCCGCACTGGTTCCCCAAACCCCCTCATTTTCGCTTGCTGAAGCGGAGGAACTTGTCCGCAATCGCATTAGCCAACCACTATTCCCACCGCCTGACGCAGGCTTGATTAACAGGTTTGCATCAAAGTCATCTGATGGCGACTGGCACCTATCACCTTCACCTTCGCCCAATCCCGAATTGAACGATGGCCTTGGATACACCTCCAGTGATGAAGAGCGTTTGCTGGCGACAGTACGCTCCCTATTCCCAACCTCTTCCGCATCAGATACACGCAGGCGCGCGTTGTGGCTCAAAGCACGAGCGCATTATGCAAGGGATCGGAACCAACGACTACAGGCTCGAGCTCAATGTCGAACGGAGGCGATGCCGAAGCGTAAACACTGCGCATTCCTGCTCGATGAAGAGCTCAATTTTCAGTTGGAGGACGTTGTTGGCACCCCGCACTTGAGCGAGATAGAGCCAGGTGACGAAGTGCCTACCCAATTTGGGATTGAAGATTTGCGAATGGACGGACCACGGGCCCCAGATGCCCATGGCCCTAGTAGCGGGCCTGTGAGCCCAAAAGGCGCAAACGATAAGGATACCGAAACATATTTCCAGACTATCGATGAAACGTAAAAGGCGCATAACAGTGGTGGAGAAGGGCTAAAAATAGCTGGTTCGATTTCTTAAATGCAAAAAGCAGCGTATGTAGGGGAAATCTTGGGCTTGGTGTTTTCACATGTCCTTGGCGTCCGTAGAGAAACAAAGAGTTGCTGTTTGCCGATCTCCACATCGTGTTCCAGATTTTTATGTAAGAGAATCCCCTTTCAGAAAAGAACGGAATCCCAGTGACCCCAGTTCAGCAATGAATCTTAGCAAAATTGTATTGTCGCAGGCGTATTAGAGAAAGTGATCCAAACAGCTGGAAAAACATGTCAGTAGACTTTATCGGTAATAGAAGTAGCCTTAACTAGCGAATAAATATACGGAGGTACGAAAATTCTACCTACGCTTTCTATGACCTTATTTATGATAATTTTAATGTCTCCTTGCCTACAACCTCCTACTCCCAGTAGCTATAACTCAATCTCGATGGATCCATGAGACGCATTTACACTTAAATGCTTTGTCTTTAACTGAGTCGATACGTAGCATAACAATAGAAGGATTGGCGGAGCACCCTATCTCGATGATTACTTAGAGATACTTTGCGTGCGCTATGGTGGCGGCGAGTTTACTGCTTTCGCAACAAATAGTAAGTAAAATACGACTTCAGGCCCTGCTGAACGGGCTTTGATACGAGGATGAACGAGACGTGTGGGAGCACCGCCCACACATCGGTTTCCCTTCATCGCACTTAACCTTCCGCTGGCGACAAGCAAAACAGCCTGTCTTGACCCGTTTGCGCGTATTTTATCTGGTTCTGAAGAGGTACTTAGAGATTGTGGGTCTTGAATGGATGATGGCAGGTCGGAAGGCAGGTTGCTTAAGGAGAGCCCAAGCCATCAGGTAACTGCTGGGATACTGGGACGAAACCCTCCTCGTTTAAAGGAGCAATCGATATAACCTCTCCACTATCGGTTTCGCCCTGAGAAACGTTTGAAGCCTTCTTTCGTCGTCTCCTTTTTGAGGACTCAGATTCACTTTTAGCTGACTGAGATCGTTTCCTTAAAGCATTAATTTCTGTCAACTCTGTAGATGGCATCGTCATAGTATCAAATGGGGCAATCGGGAGAGCGGGTAGTACGGATTTAGACGGATTTAGGCTGCATATTTAATGTCAGTTCTTTGAGCGTAAACTCTATTAGATAATCCAAAACAGGCCCACTAATTGACTTATGGAAAATGCCGAAGAGAAAGGTTTAAAAGACTATACGATTTCGAACTAGGAGGATTGGACTTGAAAAATAATAGGAAAAGGGTAACATACGCAGGTGACGAAGACTGAGTAATTTGACGTGCTGCTGTATCTCGATGGATCGGAGTGTGTCTGTAGATTACATCTATGCAGCCTTTCTGAATTGAAAACTTGACATGTATAGAACCGCAGCAATCATAGGTGGGTAGTGCAGAAGGGCTTCCAGCTTTGAGTAGTAAGTAAGCTATTAACTATTGAGAGCAGCCTTAAATCTCACCTATTTCCACAAAACTGTTTTCAGCGTCTTCTCCGCCCTGTTTTTTAAGGGCTCGAGCTTTTATATTCGCGACTCGATCCCGGTTTTGGAGGGAATCAACGCACACGAACTTGAAGCGAGTCCCATCATCATTTTTATGACCCCAAGCCTGACGTTCAGTATATCTGAAACCATCCAATTTTTGAACAGCTTCTACAAGAGACTTAGCAATTGCACGCTGTGGTTTGACCCTCGCTTTGCTATCCATTTTACGACAAAACGCTTCCTCGACACTGACAATACGCTGCGGAAGCCCAGTGGATGATCCAGCAGCACTACCGTTCTCCTGTTGAGCTATCGGCATAGTGATGGTTGAGTTAATACCGAATAAAAACTCAGCAGCTACAGTCTCCGGTATGAGACTTCGAGATCCACTTTCCATTTCACTCTGTAAGTATGATTCTAGCGCTTCCAACGTTCGGCACTCGTAAGTCGTCTCAGACTTCGGGCCTCTCGGCCGCACGTTTTGCCGAGAAGTGTCCATAGTAAGCAATTTCGGTACTCCACTGTCTTTCAATATAGTTTCATGATGGTACGTTGGTGTTTAGGAACTGATGGAGTACGTTTTGGAAGTTAGTTAGAACACGCTCGGTCGAACCTTTTTCCGTATACATATATATAGGCCATATGAAAGCAATTCGTAACAGAAGTCATATAATTTCACAAGAAGGCTGTATTTTTAACTCTTGTGACTTGATAACTATCCATTAGAAGTTATGTATGACCTGAGTTATGGTCACAAATTACGCATCAACCGAAATTTCTCATCTAGGAAAACGTTTCTTCCATGCTCCTAGTGCCGCGCTAAGACAGACTCCTCCGGGAGATCCTTCTACGGAGAAGATTACGCCTAGATTAAAATGATCCTGAGTGTCGAAAACGAACCAATGTAATAGTTTTATGTTTGCGCTGACGGATATTACGAGAGTTTTGCTTCAGGATTCATGAGTTCACGCGTAAACGCAATTAGCCCCCGCACCCCATCCATTTGAAGATCACTCAACGCACGCCATCTTCGATGTATCAAACTGTTCACGGCCTACAACATGGTCTACTTTATCTTCGAGTGACAGTTAGAAAAAACGGTGCTCCACCACGTGGACTACGAAGACACGAATGCACTGTGGCGGAGTTTCTCTTGTGATGCTCTTGGCCGAAATAGCACCGTTGGCATTAGCTTGTGAGAAGGGCTCAATCATGTAGAGCTCGAGGTAGGAGAACCGTGCTTACTCGTTATGATTTATGCCAGGTCTTGACAAGGTTGACGACAGAGACATATACACGTCTCGATGAACGACGGATATCCGCCAATCAGGGATGACGGCAACAATGATGAGAACATATTTTGAAAGGGGTTGAACTCGTGACAGAAAACCCCGGCAGAGTGCGGGGAGTGGTAGGGAAGGTTCGTCCCCCGGGTTGAGAGGTGGCCCTACTGGGCTGAACATATTAATTGGCGGCATTGCAGAAATCGAGTAGCTCTGAAGAACACCAGCTCTGTGCGGAGCCGAAAAAGTGGGGGATTCGTTTCAGTAATAGAGATTCTAAGAGCACGCTGTTGCGATGTGGAATAGATCAACATGTTTCGTGAATCAGTATGTGGACTTAAATAGTACGCCTCCTGGTGACGAATCATGCTCTCAATATGCGGGAAAATGTGAAAGTGAAGTTCTGTGGTTGTGAAGCAGGATGCCAAGACTGGCGCCTTTAGTGACCTACCCCAATCCAGACTGAGCCCGCGCTCGACCACCATCAATCTCCAGAGGTTCGCCTCATCTCAGCTGCTGCTCTCCCTTCCCTTTGATAATAGCTTTCCCCTTCACCGAACCTGCCAGACAGATTCCCGCGTCTTGCCAACCTTTCCTCTGCCGGTCCATCTCTCGCTCCTATTGTCCTCCTCGTCTCCCGGTTTGAAACCTCACGCACGGAGTGCCACCATCTTACGTTTCGAGTTTCAAGAACAGGCCAGTCCGCGTTGCACGCGCCTCCAGTGGTCCTGAGTAGGAGTCTGAGGTATGATGATTCTTTGGTGTGCTCTGGTGTGCTTTTCAGTGTTCGATGCTGATTTATCCGGTTACTAGGCTCCTTCCCTCTTTCACTTCACCTCTCATTTGGATACATCAAAGTCTCTAATCGCCCAATTCTTCTTCATACTACCTTTCGGAGCTATTGACGCGATTCTATCCTTGCCAGCGGCTAGACACATTATTACAGGCTCCCGTTACTCCCATATATCGGGTGCTCTCATCAGTGCTTCAAGACACTATCCCTCGACTGAATTTAATAACCGTACCTTCGCCCAATCATCATGGTCGTAGCTACTATCAAGTATGTGCACACGGCCCCTCTTCCACAGGAGCCTCCTCACATCACGGGTATCATTTAGCAATTCACATGCTCATGCACATTAAACTAACATGGGCATTGTGGTCCAGGTGTGTTGTTGTCGGAGACGGTGCGGTGGGCAAAACATGCCTTTTAATCAGCTATACTACGAACAAATTTCCATCAGAATACGTTCCTACGGTTTTCGATAATTATGCCGTCACTGTCATGTGAGCTTTCTACATCATACTATGGATTTAAGCCAGCGAACCGAGGCAGGCCCGTCGAAGTTTGCTGGCAACATGACTCTACGCCAACCCGAATCTCATGCTGATTGCTCAATTTCTCCAGGATTGGTGATGAGCCATACACTCTTGGCTTGTTCGATACTGCCGGTCAAGAAGATTATGATCGTCTGCGACCGCTCTCCTACCCGCAGACCGACGTCTTCCTCGTTTGTTTCTCGGTGACCTCACCAGCGTCATTCGAGAACGTCAGAGAGAAATGGTTCCCTGAAGTACACCATCACTGCCCTGGTGTCCCCTGCCTTATCGTAGGCACGCAAGTAGATCTCCGGGATGATGCGGCGGTGAGGGATAAGTTGGCTAAGCAGAGAATGCAACCAGTTAGGAGAGAAGACGGCGAGCGGATGGCCAAAGAGCTTGGTGCAGTCAAATATGTCGAATGCTCCGCTTTGACCCAGTATAAGTTGAAGGATGTCTTCGACGAGGCAAGTCCACAATGAGCTCTTCTGAAGCACCAGTACTGTACTGTTCGCAATGCTAACGGTCAAGCAGGCAATTGTTGCAGCCCTTGAGCCTCCACAAACAAAGAAAATCAAAAAAAATTGCGTAGTGCTGTAGGCGTGGGCCTATTCGTGAAAGCCGCGGGGGGGCTCTTGACTACAACCGCTAGCATTTATATTGCTCGTCTCTTTTTTGTGCTCTTTATCTATCATTTCTTCAGGCCGGGCGTGGTTTGGGGGATACCTTATGTCGTGAACACCCGGCGCTTGTGGGTAGCGATGTTTTTCTCTGAATTGTGGTCATTTGCCTCTCTGGGCTTTTCAATTCAGACTCCAAATTTACTCATAGATTGCCTCTTTTCTGAGACCAATGCTGTAGGCTTTGGCGGAGCATTAACTGACAACTACATCAGTGATTATCATAGTGCTCGGTAGATTACATTGCCAAATTTAACCTAGTAGAGAATTTACACACTTTTAGGATGGCTGTCTGGAGCATTGCAAATTTTAGTCGGTTCGAATCAATGGTCGGATGGTCTTGAGTAATAATTTGTTTCATACGAAAATGCTCGGAGACAACGGCTTGTAGGCAGTCTTCTAATCCTTAATGCTCTATTTCATGTCTGTGTTGTGTTTACGCCTCAAGTTAACATTGTGTAGGCAAAGGTCTTGTAGGAGTTGTTAACAGCGAAGAGAACCTGAAATACTCGGTCATGTCATGATAAACAACCATGGTCGTGAATATTCAAAGACGGGCAATGGGGGAGTGCCCCACGAGTTTGGTTGAAGTTATTCACCCTTGAATGGCCATTTGGTTAAGCAGACTATCAGACTCTGTTTCCATTGTCAACTAATCAATTGTTTTTGTGCTGAATGGGTTTTTCGTCCTATTGTGAAGTCGATTGTGTCGGAGCTGTGCACAACCAGAGCAGTGAGTACCCCCTCCATTCCACCAAACTTTCGAAACAATGACCAACATCGTCACAATTTAGCTCAAGCCCTCAGCTTAACATCTGAATATTAATCGCTGACCGTTAATCGTCCCAGGCATAGCTAATGTCGCCGAGAAAACGTCCTCCTCCAATTACAATCCCCAGTGCGCCTCGATTATCATTCAGCGGAAACGCTTTTGCCATTGCAAAGGCACGAGATGACGACGCGTTAGACAGACATAGAGAACGCTCGAACGCATTCTATGCCCTAGAGAAGAAATCGATGATGGTTACCCCAGCTGGTACTCCGCTCACTATAAGTGACAGCCAACGGCCATTGGGAGTTCTAGAACCAAGCGTAAACAAAACTAAGGAGCAAGAGTTCACTCCAATGACTATAACGACTACTATGACACAGTTCATTGATTCCGGGCACGAGACACTTCAAGGCATACCAGTTTCAAAGACATCAATGTCAGACGACCGGAGCCTAGCGGACGGGAGGCCAGGCCAGGGCCAAATCGCTAGACAAAGTGTTGATACCAAGGGAAGTGAGGGCACAGAAGCTACCATACGGGCCACCATAGAAGCCAGGCATGAGAAGAAGCTCTTCAAGATAATGGGCATAGTCCCAACGACTCCGACTTCATCTGATTCCGAAAGAGATGCTATTGGTTCTACAAAACTTATGATATCTAAGATGGACCTGTCCAATGAATGTGCTAAAGCAGCTATAAAGGTGTGCTCGGCCCCTCAAACTCTTTTCGTAATCGCGCTGCACGTTTGATCCCTAATAGCACAGCGCTCTGAAACAACTGTTAAGCTAACCCTCCGTAGCAGCAGGTCGAACAGAACGAACCAAAGAGTCCGAAGAAGAAGCTCTTTGGCATGAGCATACCCAACTTCAGAACGGCTACTACGTCCTCCAACGATGATCCACCTATGCCACCAAAAGCTGCGCAATTACTTGGATCTTCACCATCCAAGAAGCGTCGAAATTTACGTCCTATCAAGGGCCAACGCTCCGAAACCTCTACATCACTCCCGCCCAAGCTAGATAGCACAAATCGTTCAAACGATAAGCCGGCCAAACCATCTTACCACTCAAAGTCATATTACGGCTCTCGAACTAAGAACTCACGCCAGCTATCAACTAATACTCCTACTCCCCGTCAACGTGATCACTTGATAGATGGTGTGAAGATCCTTCCATTGAGTCACGAGCAACTTGATCCTCATGGCTTCTCAAACAAAGCTCTTCCGCCTACACCAAAGACTAAAGTAACTCCTCCAAATGCCAAGGCACAACATGCTCAAGCACTGATTGATGGGTTGGGGATATCTACTACATGTGAAAGTGGGAATAAGCACGAATGTGCGCTAAGTGATATGACGAACCTTGGACTTAGTCCAACCAAGTTCTGTCCTTATGGCGCGCAAGAGTATACTGGTTTGGTCAAAACTGCACCCAGCATCTCCTCTATGTACGGCGCTATTGAAAATAACGGTACTTATAGCGCGCCTCTGGAAAGTGTGAGACGTGGCCAGGTGGATAACCCATTCGCTGGTCGTTGGAGTGAAGGACAAGCCGAAGAACGCAGACAGCAAATTGGCATGCTAAATGGTGGTCAGCTACCTCCAACTTTTTACACACCATCAGAGTACTCCGTTCCGTTTGGTAGCCCGGGCTGTCGACCCTCTCACAACGTAAGTCTAAACACGTCTCTTCTTTCACATAGCGGGCACGTCTTGTAAGAAAAAACTAGTATGCAACTGACCTTTCCGACGTCAGTTTTCAGGGAAGTCACTTTTAGTGTCATGTCGCCAATTCACCTTCCTCGGAACATCTTTGCGAACAGCACAATGGCTAACAATGTCAAATTTAGTTCGACACCCAACGTTTTCTCTTCTCTGCTCGTAACAACATTTCAAATCCCACTCACGCCCACGCTTCTCACGCTAGTGGGGAGTCGATTGAAATCTGTTTTCAAGACAACGTTCAGAGAACCGTTTCAGAGGCGGAACGCAGAATCTTACCAGCTTTTAGAGACAATTTCAACTACGCAACGAACCACGTTCATTCCTCAGCACAAATTCCAGGTAAATCATCTCCAGCCTCAATCGTATACGCAAATATGCGTACGCCTTCTGAGGATGCTTGCGATAACTTCGTCAACCAGAAGGAGGCCTCGGATTTCACCTTTAATAGCACGCTGGCAGGTGAATCACTCAACGGCCAACAGAAGATTTTTACAGGAAAAGACAGCAACTCTACTTCATACGGGCTAACTCCTCTTTTGAACGAACAACTTGGTGGCAGTCCCCCAAAGGGTCGGTGCGAATTCGTTCCTCGCCACCCCAGCGCGCTTCCTAGCCCACTCTACGGCCACACCACAATGCCTCTCGGCCCACCAAACCATCTGCTCGCCGATGGCAGCGATATAATCACCCACTTTGGCGTCGCAAATCATCATATTGACCTTGTGGCACAATCGCTGCATAAATCCATCGACATGACAAAGCAAGAAGCGATCAACTCTATGGTTACGAAATACAATGAAACGGTAATCATCTTAGAGCAGCATGTCAGCGACATCAAAGCACATCTTAACGCGGTCGAACACAACATGGGTCGAATGTCGGGCGAGGCAGAAACGTTGAATTCAAAGCTAGACAAACTCGTGGACTTCTTGAAAGAGGAAGTTGTCGAGCCGTTGATCAAAAATATTCAGCGAAATGTTAACACAGAGAACGAATTGAAGGCTTACCAGGCTAGCACAGAAAACGAATTGAAGGCCCTCCAGGCAGTTGTACAGGAACTACAGAAGAATTCGGGGACACCCCAGAGCCAGTCTCAGCATCCGCGGAATCCAGGGTCATCTTCCGATAATGCGTCTCTACCTGCACACCATTCTCAGTATCCGCGAGATTCAGGATTAGCATACTATGATGAGCCGAATGCAGATCTCATCCGCGAACTTCCTGTTCGTATGCACGTCGTAAGGCAGATGCGCAACGACGGGAGGTTCCAGCAGTACTGTCACGATGTTGGGCAAACTTGGGCTAGCACAGACATGGGACGCGAACAAGAAGAGAGCATCCGTCGCCAATATCTTACGCAGTTCGCAGGCAACGGGCCCGGGCATTTCGGTGGTGGCTATGGCGGGGCATATGCTGGAGCATATCCTACCGACTCTCCTAGTCAGGGTTATGGCTCCGGCATGAATGCGAAGTGAGGATGTCGAAAAAACCGAGAGCAGATTGGGATGCGATGGACGATGGGTCAGTACTGAACAATGCGACAGCGGGAGGGGAGATGATCTTGATGTGTATGATACTTGATGGGTAATGGCTTCACCTGCAGGCAGTTTTCGGCGTGGTTTGGCATGGGCGTAACAAGCGAAAGCGCTGAACTTTTGGCGGGGTGTGTCTATGCAGTTATGCGAAGCTCAGAAGGCCGGCTGATTGCAGGTCAAGGGTTTTGGTTCGATTGGTAACGGGACCAAATGCGTCTTCTGGTGGGTATATGGCTAAAAATAGCAGGAATTCCTGTTTGAACGGCTGAATGATTTTCACTCTGCTCGACCATGGACAATGCCTATTGATGCTCGGTCATGCTTGAATGCCGCGCTGCAATAGGTCGAGGCGCTGACCGCACGGCACGGCCAAGTACACGCACCGTAGTGTGCCCATTTTGGGGAAATTAGTTTTGCGGCTCGCTGTATTGAATTTCCTGTCATCATTGTCGCTGATCGCGCGGCGCTCCAGGCGATCCGGCGTGCTGGCCAACTGCGTGGACGAAGGGCACTTTGGACTGCCGTGGTGTGCCGTGGTGACAGCACCGTTTATCTACATACACAACTTAGGTAGCAGTAGAGCAGCGTCAAATAAACTACCATCTTCTCTCACCTCTTCCCAAAAACCCCCCCAGTTGCCCCGCGCAGGAAGCCGGGGTACTGTAGCCTCTCTGCCATCAATTGGAGCCCAAAATAACGCTTTCCGCTAGAAGCCTCCCGGCCCTAATCTGTTTCGGCGTTGGAGCCTTGAGGCTTGGAGGCGCTGATGAATGACCCGGCTGCACCTCAACACCAACCGAATCCCTCAGGTCCCGCCGCAGTGCTCCCTCATTATGGGTGAGCACGACGGCCCTCTCACACTCGAGGGCACCCCTCCTCCCATCGCTCTTCCTGCCGGCCAGGAACCTACTGCAACCTCCATACAGTCTAATACCACTGTATATACGGATACGAAACACAACGATACTACTCACCCCGACTTGGCGTCTAGGAACACCGCTGCCGTTTCGCATAACGCTGAACTGCCAGTTATAGGCCCCTCGGGCCTAGCGCCGTCTCTTCCTGTCCTTGCGAGTCGCCCTCATATTCGAACCCCCTCAGCCGCTGGCCTGCAGCTCCAAACCGACCTTCCCCTGTACGCGACTACTGCGACTACCGCGCCGCGAGAGTCGCCAAACACTCCCACTATAGTCGAGAGTAGGGCAGAAGGATACCTTCGGTCGTCGGCAACAGCGCCGATTGCCACACAAGGAGGGAATCTCAGGTCTGCGCTATCGACGGCCAGTATGACAAGTTCCCTCTCGCCCGGATCCGCGCTCTCCTCACCCGCCTTGAATGCATTGGCCGACATCACACCCCTACCATCACCATTAGTAGTCAGTGATTCTCCTGGCCCATGGATGCGAGCGCGTCCAGAGTCGCGAGGTTCCACTAGTGTCACTCGGGACGATTCGTTCGCAATGCTTGGTAATGGGACGCTATCACCTTCGCCTTCGAAGAAGAAGAAAGGTTATCAAGGGCTGATGCCTGCCGCCATCGAGGCAGCTGCCGCAAATATGCAGACTCACCAGAAAACCGAATCGGGTCATGGTAGAAATAGGAGCATAAGCGAATTCGTTCCAGAGGCTATACACAATATGCGTCCACGGCATGCTACTGTCTCAAACGTTACGCTGGGGCAGATACCACTAGAGCCCCACCTCCACCGGGAAGAGTACTTAGCTGCCCAACGCGGCCTGCTACACGCTCCTGCTACTGCGCCTGCCAGTCTGCCTACGCCTCCAGCAAGTAATCGAAGTGTTACGGAAAGCGAAGAAGAGGAGACCCAAGAGGAGGAACGTAATATCGAATATCTTACTGTGCGACAAGGACCGCAGAACCGAAAGAAGCTATGGAGGCCAGTTCGCCAGCTCGGTCAAGGCACGTTCAGTAAGGTACTCCTTGCTACCAGTGAAAAGCTAGCCGCGAAAGATCCACTAGATGAAGCTACTCTCGATCCGAGAAAACTCGTTGCCATCAAAGTCGTCGAGCATGGCCCCGCCGGCGGCGCTGATGAAGAGCGTGTAGAATTGAGCCTAAAAAGAGAAGTGGAAATGCTCAGATCTGTCTCCCATCCGTCCCTCGTACATCTGAGGGCTTTCGACCATGACGATTCGCAGGCACTGCTAGTGTTAACATACTGCGCTGGCGGTGACCTTTTTGAAGTTGCCAGCGAGCATCGAGACATTCTGAATGCCGATCTGGTTCAGCGCATCTTTGCTGAACTTGTCGGTGCTGTCCGCTACCTCCACACCCAATTGATTGTGCATCGTGATATCAAGCTTGAAAGTACATTTCTCTGCTCCCGATTTGGGATCCAACCCGGCCGAAACGGCTAGACATGCTAACCTCCAATAGACGTTCTTCTCAATATTCCCGTTGCAACTGTCCCGCTCATCAAGCAACCTCAATCTCACCCTTATCCACTAATAACACTTACCGACCTGGGACTCTCCAGGCGTATCCCTGCTCCGCCTGCCTCGCCCCTTCTCACCACTCGGTGTGGTAGCGAAGACTATGCTGCTCCCGAGATTCTTCTTGGGCAACCCTATGATGGCCGTTCCACAGATGCTTGGGCTCTTGGAGTCCTACTTTATGCGCTTATGGAAGGCCGATTGCCCTTTGACCCACCACCTGGAAAGGTGAGCTCAAGAAGTAGAGCAGCACACCGAATTGCTAGATGTGATTGGGTCTGGTGCCAATTCGGAGATCAAGACGGTGAGTGGGATTCAGAGAGAGGCAAAGCCTGGGAAGGCGCAAGGATATGCGTTGAAGGGCTTCTAAAGAAGGTCACTAGAGGGAGAAAACCCCTAGAAGAGATTGAAAGCACAGAGTGGGTTAAGGCAGGCGTGACTGTGGAAGGCGGCTTAAAAATGAGGGTGGAGGATAAAGATGGTGACGAAGATTTGGGCTATGTGGAGGCAAGGTAGTCGCTAGTGAGGAGCGAAAGCTCCAAATTGTTTTTTTGTTTGGAGCGTTTAGAATTTCGACCTGCTCGGGTTATCCCGAGTCCTTTTCAGACGTGTTTTAGCGTCTGTATTATCACTTTGTCCTTCGCTCGCTCTCTTTGGCCTCTTTTTTTCGAGCCGAGCTTGTAGTTTTCGGGATTTAGGTTGGGTTGAACGAGAAGATACCACGCGGGGCCAAATAGGAACAGCGAGCAGGGCGTTCATGGGAGGTTTCTACTACACTTACAACTTACTTTCTCTTCCTCATTTATCCCTTCTCTCCTTTGTCCTCGTACTTTGTTCTGCCTTGCTATCTCGATATCCGGCTATTCTCTCCTTATGCCTCATCACACAGTACCTGTCTTCTTTTCGATTCTTTCACAGTTTTATTCTATTTTGCACAGAAGCTCTCCGATCGCTTGAAGACCGGTCCCTTTTTGGATTGTTTCTATTAGAAAAAAGTCGTGCTCATCAGGTTGCTGTGGACCAGGTTAGAGAAACAGGGGATTCATTCAACTTAGATTGCTTCTTTCAAATCTTTCGTTGGTTTAGGTGTGATGTTCTGCCTTCAACAATATAATAGAATATCTAGCAGAGGCTTTCCTTATTACAATTTCCTTTTGAAAATTTAATTATACTCAGATTCTTCGGAGATCTTTACAGCATGCTTGTTAAGCAGCCTTCGTAGCCAATTTATGTTTACGATGTACGCCCAACATGCACTTACAAGTAGAATGAAATCTATCATTGGGGATCTATTCGATACATATCTCCCAGATCTGGTGAACCATCTCCGGCGCCTCAAATCAAATTATAGTCACGGCTCTCAGGACAAAGTCGCCCACACAGCTCCGGACATAACAATGTCTTCGGACACAAGCCTCGAGCTCCGAAAATATGCTGCAGGTCTTATTTAGTGCTTCTATAGTGTGGAGGCCTCAACATGGTCAAATCACACGTTTATCAAGCGATTAAAGTATCCACCGTTCTGCTGAATCTACAATGCTCCTGAATGTGCCCCTTCTACTACTCTTGTCCGGAATAAAAAAGTTCGCCCACAAGGCGTGGAACATTTATACCAAATACTATCATCTCTCAAAAAACTGGCGCTGCAGTAGTAACATTCTATCCTACCCCTTTTTGACCTTTCAAAGGACTTTTCGCTTGCATTATGTCTACTATTAGCAATCAGATCGTATCTAAATCATCATTCAGGCTATCCATCGTCTCCTCTAGCCATGAATTCTACCTGAAATTTAAATAAAAACTCCTAGGTCTAATTACCAGATTTCATCCATGATAGTTAAGGAGTGGTTAGGAAATGTACCAAAAATAAATTAGCTATTCTCGTCATTATACACCATACGCTGTTTTAGGACAACACGGTCCTCAAAATTCCGGTTCAGAACACAAATTTAGAATGATACTTAGAGAGGCCGGGCGGCCCAAGTGGACTCTCTGTGGAATACAACTCTTTCCCCTACGGCCTAGGCAGTACTCTAGGTACCTAGGCAGCCTTTCACTCATAGCTGGACACAATCACGATTCGCGGTTCGGCTAGATGCTGCCATCGTAATATTTACCCTCCATATAGAAACAAAACACGAAGATAAATTGTCCTTACTTATGCTCGGTTCATGCCCTAAAGATCTCTGACGACATTTTCAAATCAGCATCCAAGCATTGGCGCCTAAGTGCCATTCTATCAGAGTTCTCGCCAAGTCTGAATGTTTTGCATAACTGGTGGGGCGATCACACGGAAAGGAAAGCTTTTCGCTGATGCAGGAAATGAGGGGAATGTCACGCTGACCTCTCACGCTTCTCGACCAATCCGATACCTATTCATATTCATAGGTGTTTGAGTATCATATGCCCACACCACATGATTATTTCTACCTTAAGTTAAATCAATATATTTATCGTTGGCACACTCATCATTCCTTGCCCGGGTGTCATCCTCGATTTTGAAACGTGGCTGGTTTTCACGAGTGTTTTGTGAGTTGGTACACGTTACTGCGAGACGCTAGCCACAAGCTGTGTGGCCTTAAACTGAGTGCCTTTCTGAGAGACTATTACTAATCGCGACTATAAGGGGTCTTTCGCGAGCACCTACTCGAGCAGTTCAAATAAAGGGTCTCAATTGCAGACATAAGAAGTATCGTCGAAAGAACTTCACTTCTTAGCGAGACATCACATACTCTATCCTATCATTCGACGAGGCTACCAATCGAAGCACGCTCACTATGCAGGCCGATTTTTCAGACCTTTAAGTAAGTAGAGTTAAAGGTGGCTAGGATGAAGATATATTATGTAGTCTTATCAAGATAAAGCAGAAGCATATCGTTATATAAAATCGATTAGAGTTCACTATTGTCATACGCATGTTTTAACCACTACCCATAAGACAAGAAGACAACATCCCACCAACTAATCCTCCTCCCAGTTTATAAACTTATAAACCTGCAACTAAATGCAGAGCAAACGTCGGGTGCTTTGCAAGGGTTCTCGGAGGTACCCTCGCCGTGGATGGTCTTACGCCCAATTTAGGGAAAGCTTTATGGATGTTAGGCCAGAATACATATGATCTTGTAGGCTCTGCGGATCTACTCCGGAATGATTCTCCGCTTGTTCCTAGAGCGCTAACATAGAGCCTTATAGGAGTTTATAAGACTCGATACATTTATAGACTGTAGGTTGCACATGGTCGCAGTCATGATATAAGATTGCAATAGACTCTTCTTGTTATTTGGTGTTATTGGTATGTCTTATGAGGCTCATTGGCTATGAATGGGCTATAAATTAGCTGAGAATAATAAACGACACGTTACTCTCGTTATCTTATAGTAGTACCTGTCGCGCATGGGATATCCTCGATGGTAGATGCATATACGTATTAGAAAGCTATTCTAGTCTTCTCTACGCCATTACGTCCACCATGGACAAGATCACCGCAGGAAGCTTAGGCTCGGCTATTCAGGTTTTGTCCTTATTGAACGGGTAAATATGTTTTTCTTCCCGGGAGAAGTTAAAGTTACTAAAGATCTTCTCCTAGCTCCGCGATCGCTACCCTAGAAGGATGCAATGGTTGTGTAAATAACATGTTAATTTACGAACACGTAACTGCGGTAGGCTGCACCGGTAGAAACATCTAAGGTTGGTCACTAGACTCATATGAATAGATCTGGTCGTTGCAACTAGAAATGGACTTACAGGCACAGGATCGGCTAAGTTAGCTCCACACAGGAGCTGTTTCTTTTAGAGACGAAGATTAGCCATCTACGGCTGCTTCGACTAAGATTCCTTTTGTAAGAAATCTACCCGGCTCGAGGCACATCCGGGATAAAATGGCAAGTTATGTATATATTCTCTCTACGCCCCTTTTTCCTCTTCACCTCTGCCACAACCCCTTCTGTATCTCTGCACCTACCTCTATCTCTACCTCTACCCCTGCCTCTGCCTTTGTCTCTGCCCTTTCTCTCTATATCTAAGAATTTACAGCTAATAAAGCTATAGGTGCAATTGCAATATAAGGTAGGGGCAGAGGCAGATGCAGAGGCGGATACAAAAACGTGATGACGAAGAAGTAACGGAAGCATCGAAAGCATCGGAAGTGTTAGAGGTCTTCGGACGAGGCTATAGATAGGAGGTAATAGATAAATTAAATGATGCCTTACTTTGGGGCCTCTAAATAGTTTATATTAATATATAAAAGTGGTTTTAAATATTCAATTGACTTTAAAAATAAAGCTAATTGGCAATTAAAGATTGTATATTAATATAACTTTGATGAAAAGCCTTATAAGCTTTAAATAGATGCTAAATCAGCATCCAAAAACAGCTTATATAACACCTAGTGTGACTGTAGGGATTTGAGAAATCAGACGGATCTTAATCAGCTTTTCCCTTTGGCAACACTGGGGCATTGAGGAAAGATGAAAGTAAAGCGAGGCTCAGCCACCATGCCTCTGCCTCTGCCTAGTGGTCTTATTTGCACTCTTGTATGCACTGGTGCTTGAGGCGGTGGTGATGATCTATTTTATCGTGAGTTGCGCCTTGGCCATGCCTTGACTCCTACTTTCTGAATTACACAATTTCCACCTTCCTATGATCTCTTTGGTTTCCATTTACACTCCGCTCTATGCAACTAAGAAACCTAAGAGCGGGTTGGATAATATTTCTGCCTATTGTCTCCAAATAGACCAAGACTACTTGAAGTGTCTGAAGATGGAAATATAGCAATGGTCGGTGAATCCAAGAATCCACGTTGATTCTATCTTACAGCTCGTTCCGACGAGTTCAACCACAAATCTGCTCAACAATGTATCGCCGTCGAGATCCCAGATACCAAGAGATCCCAGAAAAATTAAGCTTACATCACCACAAACGCCTTAATACGTAGTATCAAAGTAAGGAAAAAAGCAGTCCTCGCGCCATCCCAACCCTAATCCACCGACCCAAAACCCGTTCCACAAAAAATCCACACCTCTGAACACCCTTCAAGAAAAGTGTATAGACGCAACAACAGCCCAAAATATCCCTCGAATGTACCGTAAACCTCACAACACTCCTTCCTGAAACCTCTCAACGCCCTTCTTAATCTCCCGCACAATCTCCATCGCCTCGCTCTGACTCACAGCCTCAAAATCATAGCGTTTTGTCTCACGCTCCTTGAACACAACAACGCGAAACATGCGCGGGTGCCTTCTGCTAACCTTGCTCCCAACAACGCTGCTAAAATGCACGGTAGTAGTCTTCGGCGGCGCCTCAAACAGCGTCTTCGTCCCGCCCGCATTCTCACCCGGCATGATATGCATATACTCGCCGTCGAGGGCGAGGATGCGGGAGCTGCTAGACGAAAACGACATGGGCTGCTTGCGGGTGACGGCGTAGCGGCGATACGTGGACGTGTTGGCGGTGAGGAAGGCGTCGTGTTTCTGCGCCAGCGGGTGCAGCAGGCCTGCGCTGGTGCCCGCACCGCCAGCGCCGCCGCTGCCGCCGATCACCACGCCCTTTTTCGCTTTCTTGGGCGTGCCGCCGGTGCTGATTAGGAGGGGCGCGTTGGGCGAGCTGGAGCCCGGGGAGCCTGAGAGTCCGAAGGCGCCGTCGCCGATGAAGCGCCTGCGCGAGAGGTCTAGTTCGGTGCGTGTGCCTAGCGCTTCGACTGTTCGATCGGAAGGAGCTACTGTGGCGGTGCCGGAGACTTTGAGGACGAAAAGGCCTTTGTCGACTTGTACATCATGACATGCGCGGTCGAAAATCTCGGCGATATAGGTGTCGGTTGTGCATTGGACAGGGAGGTGCTTGGTGTTGAAGTTGTCGTCAGTGTAGTGTACCATAATTGTTTTCGGGGCGCCAGTACGCGGGGTAGCATGTGAGGTTGGAACAGCTGGAGCATCAAGAAGATTGGTAGAGTCCTTGCGAGGAGCTGAAGGTGCAAATGACGGCCCGATTATTGGGTTGCGGAAAGCGCGGGCTGGAGCGGGAGGCGGTTTGGGAGTTGGCGCCGAAGGGGTTGGAGTTACAGAAGCAGGTGTGGGTGCGGCTTTGGCAGATTCCTGAGCAGCGGCCGCTTCACGGCTATATGACGGAGTGAGCTGCTCGTTTTCTGCAAATTCCCGCTCAGAAGCTTCTACGAGAGCGAATTCGTCCCATGGCTTTTCACGGGATCGAGCTCGCATCCCGCGGTTGTTGTTCGACGCAAAATCAGTAATGGGCTTCGTCCTCGTCAAAGCCAGGAACTCGTAATCAACCTCGTCGTCCTCATACATGCGCAAGACCCAGCGGTTGACGTTCATCTTCTCAATGAAGATTGGTGGCTCGAGGCCTTCCTCGAGATACCTCCAGAGTGCAAGGCCGATGGCTTCGGCAACAATTACCTTGGTGCCGTCATCAGTTGTTTTCCGTAGAAGCACTTCAATTGGCTTTCTCGGCTTAGAGGAGAAAGGTACGTAAATCTTGATGTATAGTGGGTTGGGGTCGCCTTTGCCAGATAAAGTAGCAAAACGTTGTAAAGGATTCTCTGGTTTCTTGTCCTTGGCTTTTAAAGCTAGAGTCAGTGCACTAACTGGCTGAAGAATGCTAATTGGCCGTGGTGGGGGTAATGCCTGGAGAATAGGAGCGGCTTGCTTCGATTTTTTTGGTGATGTGTTGAAAGGAGTAATGGCTGGGGGTATATTCGTCAGGTCCGTTGGAGGGGATGAGTCTAAGGGATCCGCAACCTCTCCCAATAGGGAATTACTATCTGCAGTTCCAGCAAATTCAGAAGATAAAGTGCTGTCATCTGATTCAGCTCCCCGGTCAGGGTCTTCCAGATGAGTTTCGCCCTCTCTGTCATCTTCCTGAATTCTTTGAGAAAGTAGGTGGCTCGCCTTTGCGGCACGGTGTGGATTTAGCTTCTTCCTTTGAAAAATTACGGGATCCAGTTCGTTCTCTGAAGACATCTCGCTGCTGGTAACAGTATCTCGTCGAGCTCGTTCTTTAACCGCCTCGACCGCCCCTAAAGAACCCCTACGTAACCTACTATCAGGCGGTCGAGAAGGCGATGTTACAAGCAATGAAGGGCCTTCTAGAGGGTTGAGGTTAGAGCTGCGGAGGGGCGAGGACCCGGCTCTCGTGCGTAAAGGCAGCTTAGTGAATTTGATCTGCTGTGCGGGCCTATACATCCCTCGATATTAGCCTAGAAATATGGTGCAGAGAGATCAAAGATAATACCTCTGCGTACCATCACCATCCTCGTCACTCTCATCGCTGAGATCACTGCTGTCGTCCTCCTCTAATTGTTCTTTCCTTCTTCTCCTCTTTGTGTTCAATGCTGGGCCAACAGTATCGTTACTCCCACCTCCTCCAGTGACCATACCTCCCTCATCCTCATCGTCACCAAATCCAGGGCCTGATAGACCCGCTGATCTCGGCGCCTGGAAGTAGTCGGAGGTAATAGCGGTGGGGATTGGAGGCGAATAGGTTCGCTTGATATCGGCAGCATTGGGGACCCAACCTGCAGCGCGAAATGCAGGATTATTGAGTACGGCAGAATTGACATTGATAAGTCGTTCACCGACACCATCTTTAATGCATGATAGGTATGCGGTGCGAAGTTGATAGAGCACAAAGCTGGTAGGAGTTTAGTTTAAGCAGGCGCAAATGCGGAGGTGTCGCGGAGCTTACTCTTCGTTCTGTAGGAGAGACATGGTGCTAGTCTAGTAGAAACATTCTCTTATGATGGACATGTGCTTTAATAACCGTAAGGGTCTTCAGACCAGCTGAAGAACAGGTGCGCAAGGCATTGTTGGTGTGGAGAGAGCGGGTGTCGATGTTCTCGATACGCCTCTGGGGGTGAAAGACGGGGAGATCCCAGTCGACGATCTCCCCAGCCAAAAACCACGAACTGCGTTCACGTCAACCCCACCACGACACGACATCCTCGTCTGGCTATCACTCCACCGAAAATGAATTTGGTCGCTTACTCCGATTCAGAGGGCTCAGACAATGATACCCTGCCGACTCCTAAACCCGCCCCGAAGCCCGCCGCGAAGCTCGCCGCGAGACCCGCTGTGACCTCATCGAAACCTGCTTTCCAAAAAGTCGTTGACCGCACAAACCCACATAAGATCAAAGTTAACCTTCCCACAGCCTCAGCCAGCAGTGCAGCAAAAGACGATATTGAGGCAGACGCTCCGCCGGCAAAAAAGGCGCGCACGGGGGGAGGTGCTTTCAGCGGGTTCAACGCTCTACTACCTCCACCAAAAAGAACAGCGCCTGCTACAAATAACACGGCAGAGGGTGGGAAGAGAGGGCTCGGTAGAGGATTGGGAATAGGAATAAGTCTGAGGACTGGGGCGGCGCCCGCATTCAGCAGAGAACCAGTTGATGTGCCAAATTATGGCGAGGAAGATTCTCTAGAAAAGACACCTGCTCCATCATCGCCAAGTCTTTCTTCTCTTCAGATAGTGCCAAAAAGTGAGGCGCAAGAGGTGAAGCTTGTAGGGAAGCCTATGATGTTCAAGCCTCTATCGGTGGCCAACAAGAAAAAAAAGAGACTAGCAATACCCCCTCCGGTATCAAATACCCCGACGGAAACCGCAGCACCATCACCCGCAACCCTAATTACGGATCTAAAACCTCCACCAAAACCGAAAGTCTCTCTATTCTCTATACCAAAGGAGGGAATGGGTACACCATCATCATCTACATCCAGAGGAGAGTACCAGCCATTGCTTTATGGGGCAGACGAGGAATCCGAGACTACAATTCAGCCTTCGGAAGAGGATGTGCGGAACCTTTCCCAGAACTCGGCTTTCACCTTTTCGCATCCAGCACCTACGACTTCGAATAACAGCGCCCAGAGTCTCGATGACATTGCAAAAGACCTGAACCTCTCCGAGGCTGATCGCCGCCAACTTTTTGGGCGCCAGAGAGGCAAGAGAGGCCAGCAAGATCTATCCGCCATCAATATTGTAAACTTCAATACTGACAAAGAATATGCTCATAATGAGGCACTCCGAGCTGCTGGTGAGACGGCGCAACACAATCCTCTGAGATCGATTGCTGGTACGGGCAAGAATAGCTTGAAGCAACTTGTCAATGTGGCAACAACGCAGAAAGATGCTCTGGAGGAGCATTTTGCAGCCGGCAGGAGGAATAAGAAAGAGTCAGGGAGCAAATATGGTTGGTGAATGGAGATATATAGCGGGTAGAAGCTGCACGGAATTTGACTTAGGCAATGATCAAATGAATACGCATTTGAGGCTGTGGTTATGGAACGCTGCGTCCTCTGGTTCAATGATAAGCAGACACCTTTCAGTAGAAATATGGTGAGGGAGTTCTTTGTTGTTTACCCAAGGGGCAGCGTTAAATTTGGGGTGGGCCTATACAGCTATTGTATGTGGGCTGAAATTTTAGCAGACTGATATCCCCAGTCCTTGCAGGATCATATGTTCAACCTGAATATGGTAATTCAGCCTACACTTCCCGGGCCCAGCTTGTGTACCTTGATATGCCAGCCATACGTATCAGCTTGTACACACTATTCAACCGTCTAACTCGATTTCCTACTTTCTCTCATTCCCTTTCACTTCATCCTTTAGACGCTGCGCAAACTGTTGGTAGTCTGCGAACTCCGGATCGTCACTACCGAGGCAACACTGCGCGACATAGAGGCCCTTCTGCGCATGCAGCACTGCGGCTTTATTGCGTCCCAAGGCATGGCAAAGCGATGCTGCAGCTCGTCTCCTATTTACCGTTAGCAGTCGAGCTCTACTCCTCTATTTCCTATACCCTCATACTCAGGGATACTCACGCCCTCGCGACTTCCTTTCCCGCTCTTTCCTCCTCAAGCCCCACTACAAGCTCCAACGCCCACCCCAGCGCCATGGTCATGTCACCCTCCCCCCTTTTAAACTTCTGTGCCCGAAACTGATTCTTCTGCAACCTCTCCCTCCGCCGCTCATGCCGCTCGCCGTCTTCTCCGTCCCCGCACGCCGCACACTTGCACTGGAAACCCCACCGCCGCAGTCCATCCTGGCGCCACTCACGCGACATGTAGAACGACACAGCACCCAGATACGTACACGTGAGCTCCTCGCCCGGCAAGATGTCACACGTGGCGTGCACCGCCAACTGTCCGAGACCCCGGTTAAACGTGATGTACGTATTCGGAAGACAAGAATGATTAAGGCGCGAAGCAGTGGGGAAGACGCCCACATACGGCTCACCATCAGCACCAGCATCTCCCGGCCCGTCCCCGTCTGCCTCTGCATCCCCTTCAGCCTCCCCGTCCTCCACCATCCCCCCAACCCCTTCCCCATACCTCGTCTCCCGCATATTAAACGCATTCGTCCGCACCACACTAACAACCTTAAACCGCTCTAACGCAGCCACAAACTCCCTCTCCAGCGCAGCACTATCCTGCTCCTCGCGCCGTTTAGCCAGCTCCGCGATGCGTGCGCGGAGCGGCCACGAGTCCGCGTCCTCGACCGCGTCGAGCGCCAGGATGGTCGCTTGGGCGGTGGGGGGCAGGGCGAGGAAGGCGGCGTGGATGGCGTGCGGGGAGGTGGCGGAGGGGCGGAGGGAGAGGAGCGCGGGCTCGGTGAGGATCCGGGTGCCGCGCGGGATGGGGGCGGTGGCGATGAGGCCGAGGTCGGCGTGGGGGGTGGGTTTGATGGCGAAGAGGGGGGTGTTGGTGTTGGTGTTGGTGTTGGTGCTAGAGCTGTTGCTGTCGTTGGGGCTGGGAATGTTGTGGCCGGCTGTAGAGCTGGTAGTGAGGTTGGTTGGGACGCTAGAGGGTGCTTTAGGTGGTTAGTGGTTGAAGATGGGGAAGTTGGTTGGCGGGTTGGTGGGTTGGCTGTGAGGATGGGAGGGGGGATGCTCTTTTACGTACCCTTTTTCTTGCCGCCGCGGTGGTTCTTGCGTCTCGATCCTGTCTTCTTCTTGGGATTGCTTTTGCTTGCGTCGGTCAGATGAGACTCTACCATTGTGTTGGCTAAGCTGGCCGTTTCGGTGTCTAAATCCATGGCTGACAGATGTTGTTGTATGGAGGGAGGGCTTGGGTTGGGGTCAAAGCTAGTAGATGAAGACGATAGATGGTGTGAAGTTTTCTAGCCGTCAAGTTTGTGGCTTCACTGACATGAGCGTTGCTTGATGGGAATCGTTCACTGAGTAAGGCCTGATGTTGGAATGAATCTACCCAAATCTCCAGCATGACAACTAACGGACGTCTTTCTGAGCTATCAGAGACAAATCTAAATCAATGCGAGATATAGCGAGAAGGACGCTTTATTAAGAATGCTATGATGTTCTACCGGCCAAGACAAAGTTTGTGAGGATGGTGTTTGTTGGATGAGAAATTAACTGCCAAACTATGAAGACATGAATAGCCAAACAACGGTCACACGCATAAATGTCCCAGAGAGTTTAGCGAAGAGAGAAGGAATATCCATCTTAGAAGCAAAATGCTCAGAATATTGACCTGCTTTTGGCATCAACAACCTCCACTCTATGTTAGAAAACATCTACGGACTTGAACCACTACAAAGCGCAGCACAACAATCATTCCTATATCTCCTATGACACCATCCCGTACGAGTTATCCATCTTGAAAATGGAAGTGGGTTCGAACTTTAGCTTACTTTAGAGACAGACGTCCGAAGGTCTTTGAACTGATGCTAAAGGGCTGGAGTCATTCCCACCCAATGATGCCTTTCTTCCAAACAAAACTCGTCATCTCCGAGATAGCCCAAACACCATGCCGGTGAAGTGATTAGCGGTTCTAATTCCTTTAGATCTAAACACTAAAATGCATTTTGACGTGCAGTCTGCGGTTAATGGCGTGCTTCCATCAGCTTCCCTTCCACTGATTAGAAAGCGTTCACACCTCTTATAAACTGATTAAATAAATGATAAGTTTATCTATCAAAGCTAATAAGATATTTACAAACTTAGTAGTCAAGAATACATGGATTTTGCAAATTTCCTTACGCTAGCTTA
>KV750357.1:12446-35314 GCA_001692915.1 Glonium stellatum
GCCAGGCCGCCAAGTTGCCGCGTCGAATTCCTAATGTCCGTGATCGACAAGGCCCAACCTACGGACGGACTTCATTCTCGCCAGCTTAATTCATTTTTCTTTTCCTTCTCCGATCACATTACTGGTTGCGCTTGATGATCCTCTCTTCGATCGAGCGTGTTGCCCGGGTTTTGCTCGTAGTTCTATTAACTGTTAGCGTAAGAGCAGCAAGATTAGCTAATAAAAGCAGCAGGCACTTGGGCACCGTCGGACTGCTATTCTGTAGCCATGCGCCTATTGTACTCGCTGACTGTCCTCGTGCCCATACCCGCACCTTTCCTTCTACAATATGCTCGCCCTGTTAGCCCGCGTCTTGGTCCCTTGTGGCCGCTGACGCCAAAACGCTCGAAGCACTCGCAGCTCAGGGTCATCAAGGTCATAGTCGGTAAAAGGATTGCGGGAGGCTTGCGGGAAGATTGCAGGAGGATTGCAGGAGGATTGCAATTTTACGGCTGAAGTAAAGTTCATTATCTGCTTTGGGGAAATAATAAAAAGATAAGCTACCAGTCTGATAAGACGTTCGACTGGGTGTTTGGAGGTTCGAATGTGCCGACCCGTTATGACGTAGCACGGAGCGCACGGTAGACATTGTATTCTTTGTTGTACCTCGGGCTTCGCTTACGCGCTAGGGAAAGTTGTTCTGCAGCATAACCCTGACACCCTGAGTAACCCACGCACCCCCCAGTATCTATCCACACCGTAACCTCACGCCCTACTTCTAGCCCCTACTATCTGAACGCCTCTCGTGACTCTGCACGCAATCATCACCACGAAAAGCAATAACGCTACAATAGTCCGTACAGCCATGGGTGCGTCGTCCACCAACGCCGCACAGCGCTAGCCGCAATGCCTTTGATCGAGCCTTCATCACTGCGATTCAACCGACCTACCAAAACCGATGCCTCCCCCATCTGCAGTAGACACGGTGATACGTGCATGCTACATGCTGCGGCTGTTACGCACTGCGAGCTTTGATAGCCATCATATTGACGAGGCTGCCCGCTTATTACATCAAGCAGCTGAGCGGCGTCACGCACATACAGATCCCGCACCCCATACAAAAGTCGCCTCACTCCAACCCGGTATACTGAAGCCACAAAGTGGAGTCCCTATTCTTGTAGCTTCCGGTCTAGAAGGCTGGCTCTCTAAAAATCATGCTGTCGATATGCCGCTGACAAGACCATCGGCGTGGCTCCGGCTCGCTGTCGGCGGTTCAGCGCGTCTGATCCACCAGCCTTCCCCGCCTGCATAGGCTTCAATCCTTCATCCCCGCTCCCTCACCATACACGAGAAGCACACCGCATGTTGTAAAGGAGCTAGGTTCTGGCGTGACCTTAGGTGCGTGCCCTTATGAATCTTATTTTTCTATCTTTATTTTCTGGTCTCCCATAATTCATCTGCTTTGACAATCGGCTGGCGTTCCTTCTATGAGATTTTGAATTTTGCTTTTGTCTATGAAGCTCTCTCGCGGAACGTAGCCACCTCAAAGTACTAGGTCGGTTTCAGGTCATTACCCTTGTACGAGTGAAGTAAATGCGATGGATAACCCCATCTCACTCCTCTTAGAAACAACTCCGCCTATGGAGATGGGAATTTGTGGGGCAATTTCAACATTGATTTGAAATGCGATATAGGAATAATGCTTGGTAATCTGCTGGATCAACTATTCCTCTTTCGGCATAATCACAAAACCGCTCAAGCTTAGTATTGCTATGAATTTCACGACTATTCACTCTATTCCCTCCATACTAGCCTAGAGGTTCTCTCTTATAGTTTCGAATCAAGTTAACCTGCATTCATCACCTCTCATCTGTCCCAAATTTCCCAATGCCTTCAGAATGGCAAATCCGCTGTGCAGAGCCAACCAATTGGCAATCGCTAGATGCATTAGAAAACCTTCGTTTGAATGAAGACGTGCCAAAGCCAACCACCATTCCTCCTAAGTCGGCTCTCGTCCGCATGAGGGCTGCAGCGCTCAACGCCCGAGACATGATGGTCATTGCCCATGACCCTATATACCCCGGCGATCATATCGAAGACCTGGTGCCATGCGCTGACGGAGCTGGCGAAGTTGAGGAAGTTGGGGAAGGAAGCAAGTGGAAAGTTGGGGATAGAGTGCTTGTGCACGTTAACTCCTGGATTGAGGATACTGAGGAGATGTTGACCGTCCCAGAAGTGCAGGCTAAAGGATCGGACAAATACCATGGAACTCTCAGGCAATACGCAGTCTGGGTATGACTATTTTTCGAGTTCTCTATTATAGTTTCGGGGCAGCTTTCGTGAATGAGTGGTGTTTTTCGCTGGTTGATAAGTTCTTATTTGTAATAAAGACAAACTAACATGAAACAGGACGATGAACATCTCATTATGGCGCCCTTCCACCTTACATTTGAAGAAATAGCCACCATGCCGGCATGTAGCGCGACTGCGGTAAACGCACCACCCCCCGGCCCAATGTCATTTAGGCCTGGTATGACTATTTTAGCTCAGGGTACTGGTGGCGTCAGCTGTTTTGTTATTCAGGTACATTGTCCTATTTCCTCCTACAAATCTCAAGCTACCCTAATGAGTGCTCAGCTTGCCTCTGCAGTCGGCGCCAAAGTCATTGCGACCTCCTCTTCTGACGATAAACTCGCTCTTGCAAAATCCATTGGCGCAACTCATACCATAAATTACATTTCTAACCCCAATTGGGCTGTTGAGGCACTACGCTTGACGAATGGCAAGGGGGTTGACCACGTAGTGGACGTTGCAGGCGCGGAGACAGTCGAGCAATCCCTTCAGGCTACGAAGCAAGGCGGTTTAATCAGTCTCGTTGGGTTCCTAACTGAGAGCAAAAAGAGCGACTTAGTTCCTAGCCTCATTTTTGGAGGGAAGACCGGTGAGTGCCTCTTGTTCAAGTCCACTTCCTCCTTGTCTAATGCTTGCTATCTGCTGGGTTTTGGCTTCTATGCTGATGCTCTTTAGCACGTGGCGTCTTTAATTTCACTAAATCGATGACCGAAGAAGCCGTGAAAATCTTTGAGCAGCACAAACTTCATCCTGTGGTTGCAAAAGTATTTGAGTGGAAGGATGCGAAAGAGGCGTTCAAAATGCTAAGTCAGCAGTCAGCAGTAGGCAAAATAGTGATTAAAATTTAGTATAGTTTTAGAGACGCGCATTACCCCGCCCGTCTTAGCTAAGTGTAGGCGCGGTATAACTCCTAGACAGATTGGCTAGCGTAGGCCGTTGAACGAAATGTATTTCACTTCTACTGCAGCCAAGCAATTATTGCATCTGAAAGCCGTACAACTGGTAGCCTGTCATTCCAGCTCATAATGAAATCGTTTACGGATCTCTGCGCATTGCTTGAGCAAATCCTTCCTGCCTATTTTTGATACCACCCAATAGGTTGCAAGCCAGCATAACAACTTCGAGTCAGGGCCGGGCACGATCTCC
This sequence comes from Glonium stellatum, assembly GCA_001692915.1. Classification (NCBI taxonomy): domain Eukaryota; kingdom Fungi; phylum Ascomycota; class Dothideomycetes; order Gloniales; family Gloniaceae; genus Glonium; species Glonium stellatum. The sequence continues at coordinate 15,924 of KV750357.1, forward strand.
CCTTTCCGAATCCAAGACCTACACTCAATCACATTTACCGCTATCTCTGGATTATTCTGCAGCAACTCACGTGCGGGGTCATCCGACTTCATTATCCCCCCTCGGTCAGGACAAATATCTAAGATCGTTGACGTGTGCTGCGGGCCGCGGAGGAAACCGTTTGCAAGCGCCGTGAAACGGGCTTCGTCGTGTACCGCAAATAACATTTGTTGAGCAAAATAATCCACACCGTAGGCGAGTTGTGCTACGGCAGTGCAGTGATATCCGGGAACCCGTGCATTTATTTCGATTAAAAACACCTCGGGGTCAAGAAAATGCAACTCTCGTTGCGGACGTAAGTCTACTATATCGTTTGCAGCCTCGTACTTCATGGAAGAGTAGCGCACTCGTGCTTCGCAATGGAATACGCCGGACCGGAATCCCAACCGGAGAATACTCTGATGGATGGACGACTCTATTGCGGAGAGCTCTTTCGACGGCAGGCTGGATGGGTACACCATTTGGGTTTCAAGGAAGTTATCCTGGGCGGTCGCTCCGGCGCTATCACCGGCGCACGGAAAGTCATCGCAGATTTCGCAGAATAGAACCTTCCCATTCCACAGCACCAAATTTGCATCTACCTCGGGTCCATCGATATATGATTCTATCACGACGTTGAAGTTGGGATGTTGCAATTCATTGTTGCGAGCGGATGCTTTCTCTACCGCTTGGACAAGCTCAGTGTAATTGGTGACTTTAGCAACACAATCACTGCCGCACCCTAGACAGGGTTTGACGATGAGTGGATATGGCAGCTGCTGTTTGAACCCCGCGCTCAATTTCTCATTTAGTTCTTTAACGCTCGCAACTCGGAATGCTTGATCGGTGTTCGATTCTAGTATTCGGGTTTCGTATTTGTCCGATGATAAGACGAATGATCTAGCAGAACAAGTTGGCATACCCAATAGCTCTGCTGCCTTGGCCACGCCGACAAGATGGCCATCGCTTAGCGTCATGATGCCATCTATTGGCTTGTCATAGCTCCTCACAGCAGCCGCAATCCGCTCAGGGAAGGAATCATTAACGGTCAGATCTACGCGGATAAAGGATTCCCGCAAGTGAGCGAAAAGGCTAGTGTCATCCTCTAGCCAATGGCCGGCCATTTCGAGAACGACGATATCGATCCCAAGCCCGCTCGCTGCTTCGTAGATCCTTTTGCTGAGATCATACCCAGTGCTTCGACGCCCTTCAACAAGAGCCAAACGTTTTCGGTAGACAGGGTCAGGCAAAGCCCAAGGGAAAGAAAGCCGATTAATCAGCTCATCGTCCACGGCGCTCAACGCTCTCTGTAAGCTGTCTTTTGACAACCGTTTCAAAATAATCCCTCCTATAGCTGAATGGAACATGCCGACAAAGTCTTGAAATGTATGCGCATTGGAAGCGTAAGACTTGATCTCCTGGCAAGGAGATACAAAATTGAAGACTTCAGCTATGAATTCGCAACCCTCTAGCCTGCGCTCGAGGAAATCTGCCCGGACAATGAATCCGTTCTTTTGGGGGATCAAAAGCTTAGCAGCAACGACAGAGCCTTCAGCCGCATCTGCCATCGTTTGTAAACAGGAGAAGATGAAACCTCGAACTGCTAGAGAGGCTTTAATTGCCACGAGAGCAGGCTTCGATCCCGTTTTGATATTGTTATCAAATAAGTAAAATTGTACGTCCCCGTTTTTCAAGCCGTCTGGGACTTCAGGAAGTGGCGAGTTTCCGATGTCATTGCTAATGAACAGTTCGATGTTTGCGGCATTTGTTGGTACAAAACTAGCCGTCTGGTCTTTGAAAACCCATTGATATCGAATTCGGTCTAACGATATTGTTAGCCCTGCGGCCTTGTCGACATTTAAGAAGACACCATAAAATACCTGTTTGCTTTGCGGAGACAATAAGCAGAGTGAATTCCTGCAAAGAAGCCATGGATGTTCGAGGAAGTTGAGTATTGGCTACGCTTAGGCTAATATGCGGGAATGAGGCTTGATAGAAGTGACAAATCCTAATCATAGTAGCAATATTGATACTAAATATGCCCGAAGAATATGATGCTAAGGCATCTAGTTTATGATGTTTTCTCGATATTGGAAAAAAGCCATGCTGACACACTAAAACCGATCCTCAACTCTTTAAGGGCGGAGTGTTTCAACTTTCCGATCGGCTATTTCGTCTTTCTGCTTCATTGTATCAATACTGTCATATCAAGCGTGCTGACGCGTATAGGTACAGCCTTTAATCACATAATAATACTGCAGGATGAAGACATTACAGGGATTCAGAAGAATCCTTGCGTGTATGCGTGTGATTTAGTTAAAGATAAAAACCGGGGATAGCCTTGCTGCGCGGCGAATAGGAATAGACTAAATGACGGTTTAGGAGAGAAGCACCTATTCAATGAGGCGTGCTTCGAAACAGAAGAGGGATCAAGCTGACGCATGACTCGTATTTTAATTAGCCACGATGATGACTGTAAGCCAGCGCCGCTACCCAGTCGAGTGTCCCTCCGACATTTTAGCTTGACCGGCATTTGTAACTCTAGGCAGTACCCGCTTCAGGCGTCCACAATGTTACAGTTTGGACTCAAGCGCTGACGTTCACAGACCATCGCCAACCTTTATCTATACAACGTGCCCATCTCTCGGTACCCTGCGAGCATCTGTCGGCACATCTTTTTACACCCCTGGTGGCCGCTACAGGTCTTTGCATCTTTTAGCCTTGGCCGGCTTTCATCGTCGTCGCGGCGACCTGCCGTCAGCCAGCTTGTGCTGCTATCAGATCTGGCTCTAACAATGTGATTGTATTACGTGCTCGAGTGGTTCTACTCTATTTCAGGCAACTTTATCAGCTCCTCAGAGGGATTGGCAAACTCATTTAGTGACCGCAGTTCGTAAAGCAAATAGGACTCCTGATTTTGTGGGCAAGAAATTACGAAGCCGACTAGGTTATCTATGTGTATATTTTAGAGTTCCAAATAATGATAACGGTAAGTTACTACACTTTCGAGCGTGCTGCAGTCGTAGTGACACCCTAAAGGAAATTGAGAATGACGTTGACATGAATATTTTTATTTTTAAACTATCAATAATCACCCACGACTTACTACGCGGTTGGGATCATCAACCATAAAATCCACCGTTCACAATAGGGCAGGTTTCATTCAGTGAATATGTAGACTTATGAAACTCGGCTTGATAGTTATGACTCATATTATTCCAAGGACTGCACAATAATTGCTTTTGCGATTAGCATCCAAGGAGATGTCGCAGAAATGTCTTATCTCACCGTAAGCCTTTAAATCTAACGTTCAAAGCACGTCACTTTTCCGCCAATAGCAGCTCAGAGCCCGAGCACTACTTTTCCGTAATTGCTTATCCTCTTTTAATTTTATTTAATCTGCGAGTCTCTATTCATGTAATTTCATCAAGTATATAACGCGGGTCCAGAGTTTCCATATTCTCTCTAGACCTTACATTAATATACAAAGAGGTATGTTCACGTAACGCATTAACTGAAAGTAGCTAACACGATCGACGCAAGATGGAATCCCAAGGTTCTTCGGGCAGAGCCTTGACAAGTCAAAATTTGGAAAGGAAGCTCCGCGAAGCAACAGAAGAAGAGGTCAAAAATCTGAGACATGTTGTTGATGCTATCCCTATACGTGTTTGGGTTGTTGCCTTCATCGGCATGGCAGAACGCTTCACATTCTACGGAATTACAGCACCTTGGCGTACGTACCCATTCAAGCGGTTACGTAAGTGAAACCCATGATTAACCTAAGCTAGAAAACTACATGCAGAATGGTATGAACGATGAAGCACACCCTGGGGCGTTAGGCCTTGGACAGTCTACTGCAACGAACATCTATTACGCATTCTTTTTCTTTTCTTACATGACACCACTTCCTTTTGCGGTTGTTGCTGATAGCTGGCTTGGTCGGTACAAAACATTGTGTATTAGCGTATCGTAAGTCCATCGATTCATGCAGTCATGATGAGCCAGCCTAACAAATTGAAAGGCTATACATATGTGGTTGCCTAATCGTGTTCTCCACTTCTCTTCCACCTGCACTTCAACACGGAGCGGGGGTCGGCGGGCTGGTGTCAGCAATGGTGTTCATTGGCCTGGGAGTAGGCGGTGTGAAGGCGACAATTGCGCCCTTTATTGGTAAGGGTATTGTTAAAACGTTGATGGGACATTCTAACGCATTCTATAGCTGACCAATATACTGGCACCGTTCCAAAAATTACAACAACTAAAAGTGGTGAACGTGTAGTCACGGATCGCACACTCACGATTCAATATATTTATAACGTATATTATTGGTGAGTTAGGATAGTTTCCGATCCACAAGCCTGTATATGCAATTGTTAATAGGACAGGCTGGCCAATATTGGATCGTTGTCTTCAATAGCTACTACATGGTTGGAAAAGAAATACGGCTTTTGGACTGCGTATCTTATGCCTACTTGCTTCTTGTGGGTTGCAGTTATTCTGCTACTCATAAGGAGGAATCTATTCGGTTAGCGTTTTCAAATTTTCTTTATTTTGTAAGTTACTAATAACATCTAGTGAATTGTCCGCCTCAAGGGAATATCTTGCCTATGGCGACTAAACTGCTTCTCCGTGCATCTAAAAGTGGGTTCCGTTTAGATGCAGCCACAATAGCATTTCAGCGGCAAAACTCTGGACGAGAAGTGCCTTGGAACGAACACTTTGTCGCAGAAATGGGACGGGGCCTCATAGCCTGTCGAGTAATGTCGGTTAGCCATTTCTTTAGTTCCGCGAAATGCCATACGGGTAGTCCCAGTTGGGTACCTTGAGCTTAGCACCATCCGCTTTGTTGAGCTCTAACTCAGTACAGGTTCGCATTTATTATATTCTATGTCTGCTATAATCAGATGCAGAACAATCTTATATCACAAGCAGGCCAAATGGAAGTATACGGAATACCAAATGATACGATACCAGCAATCAACCAAGTGGCCTGCATCATTCTTGGACCGATTATTCAAAATTGGCTTTATCCATATCTAAGTAAGAGGAAGATCCCTTTTCGGCCGATCGCTCGCATCACGGTTGGCTTCATTGCTGTAGTTATCGCGATGGGCTACACAGCGGGTGTGCAACGTCTAATTTACAACGCGGGTCCTTGTTATGAGGCCCCACTTGCTTGCCTAGCCTCTGATAATGGCCGCATTCCAAATCACGTCAATGTGTGGTTACAAACGCCTATCTATGTCATTATGGCTTTTTCGGAAATATTTGCCTACGTCACAGCATTGGAGTATGCATATGCAAAGGCACCCAAGGATATGAAGACCATAGTTCAAGCCATCTCTCTTCTTATCGCAGGAATAGGAGCGGCTCTTGGTATGGCCATTTCGCCCGTCGCTGAAGACCCTAAGCTTGTGACCATGTATGCAGCACTAGCAGGGGCTATGGCGGCTGGAACCGCTGTGTTTTGGTGGAAATTCAATAAGTATGATTCAATTGATGAAAAACTAGACACTCTTAACGACCAGCGACAGGAGGCCCAGGCTCTTGGGTTGGCACAAGTTGAAACGGCGGATATAGAAAAGACTGAGCAACATGTCGCCGTCACAATACTACGCAATGATGGCAGAAGCGATTATTAGGGCATGCTCGGGTAGCACAGTTGGGATCAGCACACCTAAAATTGGGATTCTATCATTTTTATCATTTGCCGTTTATAGGCTTGATTTTCTTTGAATGTAGCGTGAATTATGTACAAGCGCATCCTTAGATCACCCTATATTCAGCGTTTTATTTTGATGACCCTAATTTTATCCGTTAATTCAGTTAGAATAAGACTCAAAGCGGAAATTGTATCAATTATCACGCGGGGTACATGAATCAGTGAGTGATACGAGATGGGTGGCTGTCTCGCCGTAATGATGCTCGTTAACAGCGTAGGCTTTTGGCTTATCCATGCAAATGGCATGGTATATATGGTGTCTTAAATAAGCAATTGTATGAATCTAATTATAGAGAGTTATGCCATCGTCTTAAATTATCATTTTGAGACTGTTGGGCTCATTATGATTGAATTGTCCAATAAGAACTTAACTTATAGCACAACCCGTGGTAATTGCATCACTATTGACCTATATGGCATATTTTTGCAATCTTAATAACTCGTAAGCAGCTTGCATGAAGTTGCCGGATAGCGCCTTGCACCTCCCTAAGATCTTGGATGATTTCTGGGCGACCATCTCACCTCAGATGAAACCTTTTTCTTACCGCTTCTTATGTATCGCAATAGCCCCCGTTTCGCACGATCGCTTTATCATCAGTGATCTATTTGGACCGGGCGAATACTCGCGCCAACTGGATCCAAAATGGCGGGCTAGCCTACATAGGTAACTATTATTCCTATTTAGGTATGGTGCATTGGATTTGGGCTGGAGCATTGGAGTGGATTTGACCTCAGATCCACGCCATGCCAGTCCAAACGGATCATTAATTTATCATATTCGGGTTGGGGTAAGTGTGCTGTATATTGCAGCTCATTAGGCATTCTTCTATCCTGGTTACCAATTATCTGGCTACTTTTAATAGTCGCTGGTTGAAGCAGTTTTCTTCTCCGCCTAGTTGTGTTCTATATCATCTACTAAGCAAAATCAAAAAAATGCCTTATTTTCCAGCGAAAAACTTGGTTCTCCTCCCAGCTACAGCCGCTGATATCCCAACGCTCGTGAACATATATTTCAAATCCTTCACGACCTTTTTCAGACGTCGCGCTTTCCCAGATACTCCTTACGTACGGGAGTGGTGGGAGAAATCGTTAAGGAAAGAAATTCAAAATGATCATGCTCTCTTCCTCAAGGTTGTTGAGCCAAAGTCGACTCTGGGAATCGGGAACAACCCAGAAGGCCCTATCATTGCATGGGCTCAATGGAAGAAACCAAAAGAGCTCCACAAAGGAGATGGTCAGACTCTCCCTGCGTGGCCTAAGGGCGCTGACGTCCTATTATGCGAGCAACACTTTGGGGATCTTACGCGCAAACACCATGAGCTGATGAGAGAGCGGCCACACTGGTGTAAGTTATTGTGATCTTCTAACTCAAAGCTTCGCTACGAATATAGCCTCCGCCCCCCCGGCTAGTTTCATATTTGTTAATTTAGTCTGACCGGTTTAGATCTCGAACTCCTTGCCACTGATCCTAAGCATCAAAAGAGAGGTGCTGGTTCAGTTTTACTGCGTCATATCTTGGCTAATGCTGATGCGACTGGCCATGAGACTTATCTAGAGGCGCCGCCTCACGCCGCACCAATATATCGCAAGTTTGGATTTAAAGAGCGTGACAAGGTTGACGTAAATGTGCAAGTGGATAGTGGGACGGAGGTGTATAGGAATTGGTGCATGGTGAGGGAGCCCGGAGCTGAGCAAGGACGGTGATCATGTCTGGCTAGCTTCCATTTGATGCATCTCGAGGCATGATTCGGTGGATAATGCAGGCACTGTTCGTAAAATGGATTTTGCTATGCTTAAATGGGCTATAGGGAATTTGGCGGCAACGAAGGTTTAACTTAAAATGCCCGCCCCTGGGATTTTACTCCTAGTATGCCGGTCCTTTCTTCACGTAGTACAATAAATAGGTGGATTTAAGCAAACTCGGATTGACATTGAACCCGTTATCTCGTGTGACTTAGGCCAAGATGGAGCCTTGACCAGATCCACGACGGAAAAGTACCAATGTCTACTATTTGCCTCCCCAAGCCTCCTCTAGAACTCCTTTCACAGTCAGCGGCTTAATGTCCGGGAATTGGGAGTTGAGGCTCTGCTCAACCGGTAAATTGAAACATCCTGTAGCAGTCCACAACCCAAACACGGCCAATATATACTGCAGCCGCGCTTTCGGGAGGTACTGATAAACTTGGGGGTGGGAAGGTAGCACAGTTATTAAAAAGGTTTTGGCTCATCAAGACTGTCATGAGTAATGATGAACTTAGCCCCTAAGAACAACGAATTAGTACGGCAGTAATATCCACCTTATTGAATTTGTATTGAACGCCAATTGGGCCAAAAGAACCGGTCCTAATGGCAACGCCAATTAGGACAATATATACCGTCTAACAATTTATATTACTAACCACGGGCATCCTCCACCAACCTAACAAACTAATCCCAAGTCACCTTGTCCCCGATTATGACGCTCCGTTCTGGCCATTTAGGTAATTCCAGGCTAGCAACCACGTATTTAGCCATATCAATGGTATGGGCAAAGACTATAGAAGTTTCTCCAGATCCAGGTATCGCATCGGGCTTGTTCGCAATATCAATGATAAATGTGAAAGGTTTCATGTAGCTTTGACCCCCGGAATAGCATAATAATCAAGAAAGAAACCATTCGAGAATACGGTGTGCTCAAGGCTGGTCTTCTTTAATTCCTCGATAGCTTTAAGTTTTCCTTTCATAGCGGGGAGTAATGTAGCCTGTCTATAAAAAGGAACTATTAGCGACCGGGTTTCCAGGTTGCAAGCGAACATGGTACATTATCAGGAGACGAAACTGGATGCGGAAGCCGGGCGTAATTCCCATCTCTTTTTAGGAAATGTGGTACGCGAGCGCGGGGAATATATGCGGGGCGGCCGGGTGTAGGTGGCCGGGTGTGGGAATCCTTAGCGTCTTGTCCTTTAGAGCGGTTTTCTTGGCCTTCTGCATAAAAACAGGCGCTAAATCTATTAGCCAAGGAGCTAAACACCACTCCCAGCCTTCGTTCAGCGTCGCCCACACCGCTCCCGACCTCATCTTCAACGCCTCTCCTTTATCACGCAATTTCGAATACGCGAACGAATAGCAATTAAGCTATTACTTTAGCCACGTCTGCACGTCACGATAGAGATCGGGCAAAGCACTCAGCTCGCTTGGCCTTAAACAGTTCTTTGGGCAACACCTTGAGAACATGGCCGAGACATTGTTGAATTGTAAGGAACAGATGAGGATGAGAACTCTGATTCAAAAGGTGGTATCTACAGCTTCTATATATACACACGAGGTGGCGACGATCTTGCCTCTACGTTACGTAACAGCTTGAAGACTCTGATCAAGAGCTATTCCTGATCGACAGTAGACTAGATCTTGGCAGAGGTTCAACAGACATCGACTCTGCCCCTCTAAGGGACGACTACCTATTTACTAATAGGCTTGTACCTACAAACTCTCCTAAGCTTTCAGTTATAGACTCATTGCAAGCAATAGCCTTCATATATTAAGCCAGCCATTGCTTTAACTTTTTTATTATAATATTATACTAATACTAAGCTTTTTTATATATAGTGTATATATATATTAAAGTTTTCTAGAGCTCTTGGAGTCAATATATTTACTAGCTAGATGAAGTAGAGCCGAGCTCGAATCCACTCCAACTCAGTCCAATTAGATCACTGCTTGCATCCCATTGAAAGTGCGTGTTGATCTTGCCTATCAACCAAGCTTAAAATTGAAAGGTTAGGGGTGAAACATTCCTAAGGTGAGCTTGCTACCAGTGACAGCCTGAAACCACTCTGGTATGCCTTTCGAAGTAATCCCGCGGTATGCTGGAACGAGCAGTTCGAACCAGAGGCCCTTGTTATCCAAGCATGCCTAAAGCTGCAGTAGATGTGCTGCAGCCTTTTAGCTTAGTACGATATCGTCCATGTAGTCTAGACGCCTCCGTTCTGGTACTTCTAAAGTAGCGCCTGCGAGGTATTATGCGAGTCTATAAGCTCTCTTTATTACTCTTTATAGAAGTTAATGTAGTCGGCGAACGATGTTATTATTTCTCGCATGAATGCCGACGCCTGTACAAGCGCCAGAGATAGGCTATTAAGCATGCCTAGTAGCATTTTGTTTTCTTTAGATTCTACGGTTATTCGTAAGCAGCTGCGCTTTCTCGTAGGCTGAGTCCAAGGCAGCAGTCTTGGCCGAAATTTTGGTTCGAGGCGATGTTGGGCATCTTTAGCCGATTCCCAAATTTGGGCCTCGAGGGCCAGGAACGAAGCCCCTCCTTGTGTGCTCAGGGTGTGCTCAGGGCGTGCTCAGGGTTGCTCAGTTTCAGCTTCGGGCTGCCGCCCTCGGCTCAGGTTAAAGCGGCGGCTGCTCAGGTCCAAAGGCGGAAATGGATCTTAATGAGGTGAGTTTTCGTTAAAGACTATAAAGGTAATCGGGTGCCGTGAATTATCTCTCATGGCCGGCCTAATGGGAAGATCAGTTGGGAGCTTCAGTTGTTTGTTTGGGACGCAATGAGCAGATATTTGGAGCTTTCTTCCACTACACGGAGTGGATGGAAATTTAAAGAATCGATGTAGATTCAGTGTGTTGAATTCTCTATGAGAATAGTTGTAACGGATGTAATTATTAAACCAAAAACAGCTCCTTCATAGAATCCGGACACGCTAGCGAGGCTGGGTTGAAAGTAGAGCACTCTTGCAAATTTAATTGTTAGAAAAAGTTGAAAGACTGCAGTTGGCCAGCTAATTTGGCTCCTTTGGGGCACGGTGTAATTAGTTTTCAATAGCATATACCGTTGGTTAGTGGCATACATGATTTGCTTTATGCTTCTCCTTTACCTCGTTGCAGGTGGATAATTTTTTTTAGAGAGCGTGAAGATGGTAGATCGCCTTGAAAATAAGAAAAAAGTGAAAATAAATACAATGGAAAAGAGAAGTTTAACACTAAAACACGAAGATTTGATAAACTAGAGCTTCGCGTGAAATCGGCCTTAGTCTCTGCGGTGGAGAAGGTGCTCAAGGAAAAGGGAACAGAGGTCAAAGTGTTACTGTTTGGGCGCCCAGCCCTCGCAGCTGAGCTGTGAGCCAATCTAGAATATGCTATCTCACTTGAAATAGAACGTTAAGGGATTAGTTGTACTATGCTTAATTAGAATGGTCGGGAATTGGTTAAATTGTACTGCTAAAATTATTGCGAAGGATCAATTCTTTACATCTATCCCTGTCACCGGTACTCTGCGAGATTTATACTATAGGACCACCTAGGTTCTAGGCGCCAGTTCTAAATGCAGCCTTTTGGCAGCGTCGAGGTACTCACCTTTCGACCTAGGAGCGGAGTTTATCGAGAGGGTGTGCACTTGCGGTATGATGGCTTGATAAGGTAGATATCTGATCTATTATCTTGGCATATTGACGTAATGTTAAGCATTTTGGCAAGCTAGCTTTTGGAGTCACAATTCGCTCACTCATCGCAAATAAAGGACGCAATTGTTTTTGAAGTATGGCACTCAATAAAGAGTTTTATTGGTAGATATGGTGCATCTCAATTGATCGTTCATTAAGCAAGTCGTGTCTCCATGACCCCAGGTTCCGCCAGGTATTCCCCACGCCGGTGATGAATTCTCGCAAGTCGGATATCCCTCTCAGCTCCTCACATGACGACGCACCAGCAGGACTCGTCACAACCGCAGCAGTCACAGCCCTCGCCGCACTTGATGGGCTTGGGCTTAACGATGGAGGTGATGGACGAAGCAGCGCTGGCAGGCATGTTGAATGAGGTGAGTGATTTGAGGTTATGAGGTAGTTGTCTGGCGTTTGGATTAGTGGCCGGCGAGAATGCGCCAATGATCGGTGAGTAGCTTACTTGTAGAGTATGTGAGCAAAGGCTAAGGCCGGGTTGAAGAGGGAGTTGCCGTTCGTTGATGGATCAGATGTTGTTGATGTGGAAGGTGGAGATAGAAAGCAAGTTTGCAGAGGGTGAAGCGCCTCTTATCTACTTTGCGGCGCCCTCCCCTCTCAGCCCTTCAGCCAATATTTCCTGCAATGCACCTTGCTTGCAACCTCATAGCGGCAGGCCCTGAAACCCGCCAACCCCCGCCGACAACGTAGCCAATGTGTGTTCACGGCCCTAGCCACTGGAAGGCATGTTTCGCAAGGGAAGGCTGGCCGATCGTACCAATGCGAGCCAGTGCAGGCCCACATGCCGAAGAATTGCTGATGGGGGCAAAGCCAGTCGTGGCCATGTCAGGCAAGCCAAAGCACCAAAGCACCACAGCACCTAAGGGCCCAAGCTCTTGCCGCGCCACCCAAGCTTTGAGGATGCCGCTTAGCTGCCCAATAAGCTATATCAAGCTCAGCCAAGCTTCATTGGCAGATTGGCAAACCGGCAAGCCTGCGATCGCGCTGTCAAGTCGCTGTGGCTAGCCTTCCCATCAACTCGCTTACGTGGCGTCAACTGAGGGATTATTTCAGGGCAGAGGTACCGCTACGACATCATCGACCTGCGCCGCTGAAGGCATATTCCGCCGGTACGATGACAAAGTTTCCTCTTTGACTCAGGCTTTTCCTTTTCTTTTTTTTCGGATATTTTTTCATACTAAGTTTTCTCCCTCCCGTCGAAAGCATAGCGACTGCTAAATATGGCTTCGCCACATTAGGAGTTGCGTAATTCTGACTGCGTGGCTAGTGTTGGAGACAACCGTTACAGAAAACACGATGAGCCCACTACCAATGATGTGGCCCGAGGATGAACCTTACGGTACTTTCAATCAATCCTCGGCCCACAACGTCGCTCGGGCCAGCACTCTCCTTTCCCGACCATGCACTTCCCAATCAGCCACCTGCCGGCTTTGTATCGTGAGTTCTTCACCGCCACAACAATAATCCAGGCCCTCCCGGCCTCGTCCGTTCTGCACCAAGCACCAACTCCCTTATTGAGCCCTACGCATAAACACCTCGATTTACCCCAGGAGCGGTGAAACACGAGGAGGAAAGTTGTTTGTTTCACCCCGCGTTCCATGCAACCTCCAATCCCTGTCCAGCTGAATTTAAAGTCACTTCTACTCCCTCTGGTCGAGAATATGGGGAGTGATAAGTTAGCCTCCCATCGGAACATTCAGCTCCGCCATATATGGCGTGCATGAACTTTGCGGCTGAACGGGTTGCTCTCAGAGCTGCCGTAAGCTGATGCCGGCCTCTTCGTTTTTACTTTCCATTTGAGAACTTGCCTGTTACGGTAACCTCTTCGCTTACACCTTTCGTGTGTTGCTCAGTTCATCGTAGTGTTATCATAGCGACGTCCTAAAATCTCAAACACAAGCCCGTTTTGTGCATTCCGCAACCACGATATGCACAGCACTCTTTCAATTATGTTCGCAAGGTGTTATTTACAAAGACACACCAGCAGATCAGGAACCTTGCATAATGACTTGATCCATGCCAACGGCGGTGAGCCAGCGCCCAATCGAGACCGCAGCCGACTCATCTCCAATCGCTGAGCTCAGTCGGACCTCCGGATATAAACCATGAACTCGCTCCACTCCTATTCATTATTACGTCACCACATATCGTATACATATAATGCAGGGAAAACCACGTCAGTCGCTACTCGCTTCCTTTTCAAATCGCTAAGTGCTCCAGTCACAATTAATAAAGCACGCCAAGCACGTAATGTCTAGAGAGGCACATCAAGCGTCTACTAAGAAAGTAATGGCCATATGTATCGCATCCTACTTCGTGCGGCCTGCGCTCTTAACTATTGGACTGGCGAAAGGAATTGATCACACAAGTGGTCGAGGTCACTACAGTAGCCGATCTTTTTATGACCACGTGTAACAAATCGTATATATAAAATAGACAGCTAAACATACAACTCAGCGGTAATAGGTCCTTCAGTCATCTCAACAGCACAATAGTACGGGAAGTTCTCATTCTCCGATCCCCCAACCGGTAGAATTGCATTACTGGACAACCTGGTCATAAACTGTAAGATAACAATAAGACTATACACACAATCAATTGTGCATTTTATGAAGATCCTTCTCTTAACACTGATCACAAGATGTTGCCTCGAGAGCAAAAAACAAATAGCAAATACAAATTCAAGAGAACCCGTGGTCGATATAATTTACGTCTCTAAACTCCTACATGTCTACTTTATGCAACCAGTAGGTCTCTCACGGATATTTAAAAATTAGAGGTGATCTTTGTCTACCTTACCGCTAACAATACTACGGTTATAACCCCACTCCTCGCTAGATTTGAAGAAAGCTGGCTGCGCTGTAGAGAAAAGACTCGGACTCCTCATTTATACGTGTTTCTCCAAACTAACGCTATGTGCCTAGCAATTATAATCTAGAGATTTAGCATCATTGTCTGTCGTTTCTCTTTGCTACCGTTCCACAAAGGCTCACATATGCTCTTCTAGATACGCAATGACGCCTTGACCTTTTATTTTCTTAGAAAAAAGCAGAAGAAACATAGTGGTGATATTGTAAAGACCTATGATTATAGAGCATCTGTAAAGACATATGGTTGTTAGAATCGCTAGCTGAAGGAATGATTAGCTAGTGGAAATGCGGATAATGATGATCATAAGCTTTTCCTTGACTCTGGCTATCGTCTTTGCTAAGAGCATTGTGGTAGAGGTGGTTGATCCGTATAATGAAGTACACATAGCGCTAATAGGCTCTACTCTTATTGTGGGATAGATTCTTATCCTATATGAGAATGCTTCAAGATTCTTTTGAATTGTGGGCTTTTATTTGAAAGCTAAAGCTAAAATGAAGGTAATCTTTTATCGGATAGTCAAATGGCAGCGGTATGCGGCTTACTAACTTGTAGCATACTGAACAGATAGCCTGCATACTGCGTGAATTATCTAGGGTATTACTTCTATACAATTAGGAGGATGCTTTCATTCTTCCTTAGACTCTCCGCTCAGAAGAAAAGAAAACTGTGCGAGAGCTAACAACCTCAACGAAGGCTTTCCCTATAAACTGGCAACGTCCTTTGCGATTTCCTACCTATACCCTTCGCAGAACAGGCAGTTAATATTAGACCCACGAACCTATATTATTATTATTAATAATAAAGTATTCCTTGGGTTTATAATTTGCCCTGTTTTAACGGAAGACCAAGTCTACTAACCATTTATAGCAAGGCTATCAGCCTCTCAAAGTTGCAACAGGGTAGCAAGACTATAGGAGAGATGATGTTAACCCCCATGCTCCACATATCCACGTAATCATAGAGCTAAACTAAATGCCTCCAAATTCTAATATCGAATCCAGCCAAAGTCTTAACAAGGTGTAATTTTAGATTGTTTAGCAGTCCAGACCAGGAGAGGATGTCGAATGACCAAGAATGTGTACTATTCGGGCTTGGGGCTTTATTGACAGCAAGGTTCAGTGTGAATCTTCTCGCTTCCCGCCGGATACTGTGTGGTGATTTTGTGGGGTGATTGGTTGCTGGGGTGATTGGTTGCAAGAATACCAACATGCAAGCCACCTATCGAGATCCGAGATTTTAAGTTTAGAGGCGCCCGCAGGTTCAGCTTCTATATGAGACTAAATATCTACAATTGTCCATTAAGCCTTATCCCAAGCATTTTAAGACGCCTAAGTATTACTGTAGAGATTACTACACTTAGTGCTCAGCTTTTGTCCATAATGCAGACAGACCCTCGATGGCCTCGGCTTCACACCTTTGTCGTCTTTGTTGTCCAGTTCGTACTCATCATAATTTTGCTGGGTATAAATTCTGCACAACTCTCTCAGCAGTGGTAATCGGCGTACTGGAGTGGCAGTCTTTCGCTTTCAGCAACATCAGTGTACGTTTCCTCGGGATTCTAACCTTAAAACTGAAAACACAATACTGAGTCTCTCAAATAGTACCTACATATTTGTTTGCATCGGCGCCGAGCTCATAGCGCTGATCGTTCAATTTATATGGTTTCTAAAGAACTCCTTAAGCCCTGCAGCACTCACAATAGTGCACGGCTTCTTCTCAACGGCTTGGCTGGTCGCCCTTGGGCTGTTTTTCGCTAGCGAAGGAATGTATGCGTCGCTGCTCGCGGACGGCAAATATAGTGGCTCCCCAAACTCGACGGTGGCAGCAGAAGGAGGCTTTGTTACCATATATTTGTATAATGACATATTAACCAAATCTAACGAATTTAGCCATTGACCTAACATTTCGGTTCAGTTTAGCAGGTCTCTACGTCACTCTCTTTTCCGCCTACATCTTCCTCCGCTGCAAAAACAACCCCTCTCGCAGTGCCGGATCTCTAGACTTCGAGGCTGCCGAATACCGCCCCGTACTCCCGCCCAAAAGAAGCAACAACACCCCTCGAGGCCCGGCTCAGCATGACAAGCGAGAGACTACTCTTCGAAAGGGCAGCCAAGAGGTCCTTCAGTATCCCTTCACGCCACAGGAACTGCCCGAGAGCAATGGCCGCCCCAGCTCCAACCGTGGCGCCGGGAACCTATGAGAAGCAAGAGGCTGTTCTTCCGCAGGATAGCCAAGAGGTCCTCTAGTACCCATTCACGCCGCAGGAGCTACCCGAAAGTGATGCCCGCCCCAGCTCCGCCAGTGGCACCCTGGGGCTGGAGAAAGTCTCGTCCAATACCATAATGGTGAATGGAATACTGTACCAAGCAGTTCCAAACGCGCAGACGCGGGCAGCCGGCTTGGAGGTACAGCCTGTTAGTGGCGCTCAGGGAGCTGCGGAGTTGCAGGCTTCGGCGCCCAAGCGGAAGCCGGTGGAGTTAGGTACTGGATCCGTACGATGACGGCTTGACCGCCTGATTGACCGCTGTATTCATGGAGACTGAAGTGGGGGTTGGCATTAGAAGTAGTAATTTCACTAGGTGTCTGGCTAATGTCGTGATTGGTGTTTGTTAATCTTTGCAGATTCGGAACTAATTCCCTAGCTTTGGCTCACACATTCTGCTCGAAGAGAAGTAGATATTAGTAAATATTAAATGTCTGCCTCCCCAGTTCACCATCTTCGAACATCTTAATCGCCTCTCCATACATAATACCATGGACATAACTCTCACCAACTAGTCTATATCCGGTCTCTGTTTTCCTCAGGATGAAAGGAACATCTGCTCCAAACAAGATACAGACCACATCGCCAATCTACATTACAGCAGGCCCAAGACCAAAAAATCCCTTTTTAGTATAGAATAATTTTCGATTTCTTAAACCATACACTACAGCCCTCTCATCTCGAGTCACTAAAGGAGTAGGCAGCTCCTCGGAGTTGACCCTTAGGCTATCAATCTCGGAATCTAATATTCCATTCGCTCGTTCGTTATCCGTTGCACAGTTTTGGGGCCAATATTCTACGAATTCCGCAAACAGCAGTCTGGCCCTTTGGGCAGGGTTGAGCTTAGAGTATCTCAAGGACATCCATCCATCCACCGCTAGGATGGGTGCCAAGGTCCTTTTTAAGTCATTGGCACTCTTGACAGAATGCAAGGGACTTTGCCACATTGCAGCCTCGTCGTACAACTCCCCTATACAATCACTGCCTCTCTTCCTCGGATTGCTTTGCTTAGGGATGAAGTCCGTCTTAAGCTGTTTTTCTGACCGGTGTAAGACGGTATCAAATATGCACCCATCAACCTGAAGGATATTTGAGCTGTCTCGAAATAGGAATGTCGGATTTGTCGATGCGGCTGCTCGGAAACGATGCCCATACCAAGCCATCATGTGAGGAAGGCTAGTGGAATTCGCCCAATGTGGAACCCATGAAGCAGTTATATATTGATCCGTTAACTCGAGTGAGTGGTGCACCACGGCTGAGAGGGGATAAAGGTTTCCGTGATCCTTCATCAACTCAACTACTAGCTCAGCTGCAAGCTACCTAGCCTTGCCCTACAGTAACATTCGTCTGACCCATGCGAGTTCAACCACGCACTGCAACATTGCTGAGCACCTTGTCAACCAGCCACGGCCAGTAATGAGTTTGGAGCCAATTCTTTACTCTCTGCAAAAGGCTTAAGAGGGTGAAAAGATCATGATAGCTGCCCGTACCACAATGAAGAGCTGTCCAGGGACCGAGAACGACCTAGGAACGAATCAATTCATTGCGATTTGACTCATTCATCTTATACTCACCACTTGTCCGTTGGCTTCCTTCTAAGAGATATGTAGCTTCTATTCATGACCACTGACAGTTCATCCAAGAGAAGGCAGCATCTCTGTGTGAAGGGAGTTTGGCACCTGGGTCTTCAGCTTCTCCAGTCCAGCTGCGGACCAAATTGCCAGCTGCATGACAGCCTCATTATAGTCGCCTCCAGCCTCTTTCACTTCCATTCCGCACACCAATGGGACAGTAATGCTCGGTAGTGTGATTGATTGAACCACTCAAATATATTATAATTAACCACCTTTCTTCTTTCCTCGACCATCATAAGCGACACCCCTTGTCTGTGTGGAATCCTCTTCAAGAGGAACAAAGTTATTGTAGCCTATGGCATCCGTAATCATGCCTGAGGCAGAACTGCATGGCGGTCTTGCTTATCAGAATCGCGGGGTGAATCCTACAACGACGGGTAGAACGCACAAAAACAACAATCATCAATATTTGCACATGAAAAGCGCTACAAATCTACTGTGGCACCAAGCATAGTCATCGCTACAGTAGAAGCACTTTAAAGCGCGAGCTTTCAGACAGTAACAATCTTCAAATTACCTTTCCGTCCCGTGGACGAAGTGAACTCATGGAGAACAAGATCTCGTTTCAATACAAATCTTCCCTGTCTGATCGAAGAATCCGATTGTTATTTATCGAGCTTGATGCTTACTGTAGCTCTGGTCACTCGCTCTTAAGGGTGAAACTTGTTGAAGAAAACCTCGATACCGCGGTCTTCGATGCCCCTTCCTACGTGTAGGGTGACCAGGCTAACAAAATCTCCATAAAATGCAATAGCAAAGATCACGTCATTAGCAGAATTTGCACGCTGCGCTGATGGAGTGTCGACGTCGTGGGTATTATGACCGACGCTTGTGGGCGGATGCAATCTATATCAATCAAATGGACAAAATGGAGAAGACTGCCCAAGTCCGAATGATGGAAGATATTTACGCCGGTGCAAGGCATACAGCCATTTAGTTAGGTCCTCTCGAAAGTAGCGATGTGGAAGCCATCAAACTAGCGAAGCCTGCCTATGAGAGGTGTCCAGTCGATCTTCGTTACGAACAAGGAGGCCCCCGACATGATCTATCAGAATTTAATTGTTCTGAGCGAGGCCTCCCCGAGGTCTTTATTGGCCAGGTCATCCATCAAGCTTGGAGGAGTCTCTTCAAAATTCTCCTCTATCCTTGGTTTAGTCGTATCTGGATTGTCCAGGAACTTCTGCTCTCCTAAAATCTAGAGATGTGGCGGGGAGGCGAAAGTGTTAGTGCTGCTGCACTGCTTTGGATGGCGAACCAAGTCGGCAATTGTCTGGAACTCAAGCTGGCAATGTACCTGTTCGTTCAGAATAATCGCACATTCCACGCTCAGATTATCGCTCTATGCCATTTTAGGTTCAATAAAAAAACCTAAATCCCCTCTGGGTCAATATGAGCACCACCATGGGCATAGAGGCAACCAGGGTGGGCAACAATCCGTCGCAGTCAAT
>KV750360.1:2943-15999 GCA_001692915.1 Glonium stellatum
CCGATGGAGAAGGAGGGGGCGCGGCGGGAGGTGCGGAGGCTGGAGGGGGAGGTGGAGAGAGCGAGGCGGAGGAGGGATGGGCTGTTTGAGGGGTTGGTGGAGAGGTGATTGGGGGGTGGGTGTGGTGTTGTGGAGGCCGTATCGTGCGGTCGGTTTGGGTGGTAGAATGGGGGTTGGTGATGGAGTGGATGGGGCCATGTGTATGTTTCGTGATACGTTGTGAATATGTTAGGAATCACTTAAGCCATATTGCAGCGCTAGATATACAACAAGTAAGCTGTCTGCATTTTACATAGGTATCATCATGTATCAGCAAATTCAGCAAAGAGACCATCCTCCAAATTGCCACAAGCTCTTCGCCTCGCGCGAGAGCAAAAGAGGAAACGATTTCCGCAGACCGAGAAAGAAAAGGAAAAAAAAGACATTTCCACCCAGCACTAGAATAGGTGTAGCAGAATGAAGACCGTGATATAAAACTTGCCGCCTCCGGCGCCATCTGGAGCAAAGTTACAAACGATCGTATAAGAAGTTAAGAACCCCTTGCCCCCCAAAAGAAACATAATACAAGCACAGATTCAGTCCCGTCACGCAGCAGGGGTCTGCGGATACTGTCCAGGAACATGTAAGTCGCTGATACTGATATCAGTGTTGTGCCTCATGACGGTAGGCAAGATCTCTCCTGTCTCCTGCGCGACAGACCCGCCGGTTTTGGATGTTGTTGTAGAGGCAGCAGCGGGCGCTGCCTCAGGTCCGCCTAAAAAAGGCTCGTTGCGGGCTGGATCGTTAGAAACTGATGTAGGAACTGTAGAAGCTGTGCTTGTAAGGCTGACGGGCTCGCTAAGAGGTGCATGGTGAAGGGGTGCTGGTGCTGGTGCTAGTGCTAGAGAAGGTGAAACTGGGGCTGGATTATCCTCGATTGGGTATTGTGATTGGGCTGTCTGTTGCTGTTGTTGGCGGTGGCGATAGGCTTCCGCGCCTAAAACCCCTGTGGCTGCTCCACCAGCTGCTGGGGCCATCCAATCACCATACATGCTATTGTGTCTTTCAATTTCAGGGTAGTTATCAGGATACGAGGAATGCTGAATAGGAGATTCGTGGGGAGCTTGGGGTTGATGGGCGGTGGGGGTGTGGTTCAATAAAGTTGGGTAAGGTGCTTGTGCTGGTTGCGAGCGCGAGTTTAGCGCACCAGACATGGTGCCATCATTGTAGCCGTGTTGTTCTAGATAGGCTTGCTGTTGTTGAGTCGGCTGTGGGGCGTTATGCTGTTCAGGATGGCCAAGTTCGTAGTCCGGCTCGTGATCCTGATATGCAGGGCCGAGATATGCCCCTTGCAGGCCTCCGGACGCCGTTGTTAAATCATGATCGATCTCCGAGCTGCCACTAGAAGGCGAAAGTGGAGCTTGTAAGTGGTTGACCTGGATATCGCTTGGGAATCGCCCACCTGGAGACGGTCGTTGTGGGGGCTCCTCCCTCACGGCCTCATTCGTCATCGACTGATTTGCAGAATACGGAACCTCGTCCGCCTCATCCTCATCTAAACCTCCATCGCTACTCATAGATCGGTGACTTCCCTGGCTGATGCTTCGAGCATGACGCCGTACAAATGCGTTGCGTTCTTCACCACTCTTCTCTGTCAGATTTTTGATGTCTTCGTACCATGCCAACATCGTATCGTATGATTCGGCTCGAAAGACCCAAGAGTGACCCCGGTGCATGGATCCGGTCTGACGACCTTTGAGCATAAATTTGTGCGACGAGCCGCCTGGTTGCGAATGCGATCCTAACTTTTGATCTGGCAGGTATAATGACATGACAGGAGGTTGAGTGTATATTCGGTCTGCGGACTTAAATTCGTGGAGATGAGTAGGAGACAGAACGTACCTAAACAATTTATTTAGTAAACTTTAGTAAGAATAGAAATTAATACGTACCATCCCGGCGTGTAACTCTTTAGATATTTGCTTTTACGCTCAAGCATTCCGGCTCTTACTTCGGCAGTGGCTGGATGGTGTTTTCCTGGATACTCGATATCTTCCAATCTCCTCAATGGAACTCTAGGATTGACAAAATGCGGATCGTTCTCAACGAATTGGTTCCACTCAAGGTCCCTAGGCATTGCAATTGGTCCGTTTCGGAGTCTGTCAATGGTCCCATAACATTCATCCGCATTCCGTTTCAAGATACCGGCTAAAGCATTATACGCTTTCTGGATCTCTCCAACAACTATAGATTCAAGCTCTCTCCCAGAACCTTCAAGGTTGAGGTAAGCCTATAAAAGTTAGTGTATAGGTCTTAAACATGCTGGAGGCTAAGTTTGGCAAACCCTGTGGAGATAGTTCTCCTCGTCAATCTGCTTCTCAACCTGTCTGTCCACAGCTAACCGTACCACGTAGGGATCTCCTTTACCAGTGACCGCGGATGGATCCGTGTCTACGGCTATGAGAGCCTCTTCGAGAACAGCGACCGCTTTCCGAGTGTTTTCCTTCTCTTTCTCCACGGAATTTTTGAAATCTCCAGAAAGAGACTTGATTTCCTTAATTTTCTGACCCAAGTCGGCTCGTAATCCATTCAACGAAGCAATAACTTCACCTTCAATATCACGGGCTTTATTTGCCTCCACCACAGATTGTTTGTGGAAATCTCGTAGGATACGGTTTGCTTCGTTGAGACCACCTTCGGTCAAGAAGGCAGTAGGAGCGTTGGTGTTATTTATGACGTTGGAGACTTTGAGCAGAGATTTGGCGCGTTGCTCGTATGAGGTTTGCACTTCCCGAAAATAAGTGATCAAGTCTTTGAGTAATTTTCGCCAAGCTGCCAATCGTCAAGTATTAGCTGTGAGTTTGGCTACGATGTGTCATGAAACAAGGAATGAAGCCCACGTACCCTGAAATCGGTTTGCCAAAATCTCAGTTGGCGTACCAGTTGTTGGAACAGGAGTATAGAATACGCTATTCTCCTTGTTCGAGGCGTGATCGCTGTCTTCAATACTCACACCGTGTATGCTGCCAGCGTGAATACTTCTCCGACTTCCGCTCCGCTTCAAACTCCCCGTTCTACGAAAAGAGCCTTTCTTCTTCAAAGTGCCTCCTCGAGATGGTGTAGCACCCTGGTTGAGCGTGGATGCTGTAGAGGCAGAGCGGTGTGGCATGTTACCATCGAGGAGTATCGAAGAGCCTCGCTGGCTAGCGTCAAAGTTCTCGTCGAATTTGCCTACGCGTGGATGCGGCTGTAGAGATTGGGACAGAGGAGATGGGTCAATCGGGTTGCCGGGGGTTGACGCGAAATCGTTGTTCTCGACATTGAGGTGGGAAGCATTATTAGCGGATGCTCCATAGCCTCGACTGAGGTGAGTAGGATCATTCGGCGTAGGGACAGAATTATGTAGCCCCTGCGATGGTGTCTGCGGTCTAGCGCCAGCCATGACAATGTTTCGGTCGCTCGGCAGGTGTCGACCGCCTCACGTTGTGAAAAGTAGTGAATAGTTCCCTTCCTGATCAGACAGCGGGAGATTTTTGAAAGGGTGGTGTAGGTTCCGAAGAGGTCGAAGACTGGTGTTTGTGTTTGAGATTAGGCGGGGAGACACTGGTGATGACGTTTCTCGGTTGGGGGGCGAGGCTGAGGCTTAGCAGGGTGCGCAAGTGTATTGACGATGCACGACAGCTACCTAGGCAGTGACGCGAATCGCAACGGCTGCTTGTTCGGAGCTAGTATATCCCAAAGAGCGTCGGAAGATGAAGGTGCAGCATCAAACAATGAAAGGGGAGCTGTGATCTTTGGAGTTGCCGAGCAACACCAAAATTCAAACCAACCGACGTCATGCTTGGGGCAAGCTATAGTGGTTTTCGTTGCGCTTTGTGGTGCGTCGTTGTGTCTTACCTAGGCCCCTTGCTCCTCGGCCCTCCGCATGTTCGACCAGCGATCGGCGTCATCATGCATCTTCCGCCTGCACGCCTTCCGTCTATGAGGCAAGCCATTGCTGTTCCTTTTTCCTCTGGCAATTCACTACGTTGTTAACCTCGCTCTAGGTGCCCGCGCCGCACAGCACTGGCGACGTTGCTCCACCCATTGAATACTAACGCTGACCTCAACCTCAGAGTTTGGCTTTTCCACGCCGCCTGCTGTGACTGTCATGTGCTCCCAGATCTCGTCTTCTTAGGGCAAGTCAGACAGGAAAGCCGGATCTTGAGCGAACCTTCTCCAGCCAAGAGACCCAATCGTTGAAGAGGTATTTGCAAGCACTGTCGTCAGACCCGACGAATGTCACTAGGAGACACCAGTCAAGGATAACGGCGGTCATGAGCCGGCGCTTCTTGTCACCGTTCGACGCTTGGCCCTCAACGGGTTTTCTCCTGCGTCGAACACATGGATGAGCCCCAAAGCGGCAGAAGCGAATTAAACATGCCATCACCATCACGTTCTACAGCCTTGGCCCCGGATTATCACAATCAGATAGCCAAGCGGCGGACGTTTGGTGAGCGAAAGCAGCATATTTGAGCACGTCAAGTTAGGTGGTTGATTTGGAACACTTCAAAGCTCCACCTACATCTAACAAGGTCAGCCACTGAACAAGACCTTGCTCGAGACTGACAGTGATCAAATCTCTCATCTAAGATTAAAATTCTTCAGCACTCTAAGTTCGTAATACCTCCCAAGTGCTCTGCAAGCAATACTAAATAACGATCATTTCTTCAACTAAGTTGCATTTTTAGTGTTTTTTTAGGGAGTTTTACTCAACATTCTTACCCTTCAACTTTGACTCCACACGCTTAGCGGATGCGATCGTCCGGATTTAATAACGTTTTATTTCTTCCAATACGAGGAACTTTAAAACTACACTGCAGAACACATAGTCCCAGGAAACAATTCTTTACGAGGTCAACGTGACAGAAATTCGGGCAGAAATTTTATCATGCGCATGGCAGGCAATTTGGATGCTGTGATACATTCACGTATCCCCTTAGCCAAAGGCACCAATAAAGAAAAGCATCTGTGAAGCTTTGATACGGAGCCGTGGGAGCCCACAAATTGCCCCGCCCCTTTCCGAAGCAAGACATCTTATATCTCACTCAATGCCACAAAACTGGCCAGATCAGGTTGTAGTTGGCAATCTACACCTCTCTTCGCTCTACGAAGCTCTAGACACTTGACATCACAGCATTTGCTAAATTTCAGAGGTGCTGAAGATTCTGGCGCATCTAGGATAGCAAAGCGAGGCTCACAAATGAAACGTGCAGACCTCGTTCCTTAGATCGCTTAGGTCGGCATGCAGTGGTTCTTTGCCGTCACAACTCAACAAATCACATTACAAGAGACTCCCGCCATGGCATCTTCGCGACTTTCGGACTCGCGTAAATTCCGACAATCTAGTTAAATCACTTTATTGCGGCACAGGTGGATTTCCTGGAAAAACTACGCGCATGGACACCAGAACGGATGTTGTACAAGCCACTGTCACTCGAATTATTAGAAACTCACCATAGAGACGAATAGGAATGGACGGCCGTCTCATCTGTCCAGCTCCCTGCAAACCAGTCAACATTCCCCTCATACCGTCGCAAGTCTAACCCGTTGAACGCCAACCCATCACAGCTCTTGATATCCTCCTCCATATCATCGTCATTCTTACTATCACGCTCTAATCTAACTTCTTATCGGAGAATCCCCGTCCGTTCCTCATCTCGAAACTGCCGATCTTATTTGCTCAATTAGGATTATTGGGATGGTCGGCCCGGCGGCTTAGACGAAGATTCTTCAGGGATTACACGCGGGTTTCAGGCAAGGTTAGCCAATCGTGTGGCATGATTTTCAAAAAGAACCCTGCTCCTCGGAGGGCAAAATAAGCTTATTGCTATTGCGGCGGACGTGGCGTTTTTAATTCGAGATTCCAAGATACAAATAGATGAACAGACCAAAATGCGGAGAAGCCAAGGTTTGGCAGAGGGCAACTGATGAAACTGTTGCGTTGTGTTTATTGTGGGTGACCCCCTTCGGAATCTAATTTAGAGTAAGTAATAGTTTTCGTGATATTGATGCTTGGTGACGGCCTATTTGCCAGGCGGTGGTATAAAAACAGACTTCCCAGCTATTGTCTAACCTCGAGCCGCTCTCTTTCACGGCGGAATCTTGCTTTACTCGTTTGATCTAACCTGTAGAAATATAAAATTAGCGACCATGAAGACTTCAGGCTTCCTCCTTCTGGCCATCTCTGCTATTTCGCGCGCTCACACCATCGCTCAACGCGTCTCTGTTAACGGCAATGACAACGGCCAACTTGTCGGCATCCGCTCTCCCAGTTCAGACTACCCAATCATGAACGTTAACGATGCCAATATTGCCTGCAATACCGGAATTCATCAACCCGTTTCCTCCAAAGTCATTGACATTCCTGCAGGTGCAAAGGTTGGCGTTATGTGGGGTCATGTTATAGGCGGTCCACAGGTTGCAAATGATCCGGATAATCCAATTGCAAAGAGTCATAAAGGCCCCGTGATCTTCTATATGTAAGTTAAAGGGTCAATGAGCATTCTTTAATAAATAAAGAGGATATATCTATGACTTGAAATATTACTTACGAAATCAGGGCAAAGGTCAATGATGCTGCAGCATCTGGCACAAGCAGCCTACAGTGGTTTAAAGTCTCCCAAGACGGCCTTGACAGCAGTGGCAAGTGGGGCGTGGATCGCATGATCGCTAATAATGGATGGACCTACTTCACAATGCCTAGCTGCGTCGCTTCAGGGCAGTATCTTCTGCGGGCTGAGATTATTGGTCAGTCTATTACAAATTAGAATAACGTTTGTAAGAAGTAAAAAGCTAATAGTGACGTAGCACTCCACTCTGCCTCACACCAAGGGCAGGCGCAATTCTATGTATGTTGAACATGGAACATAACATGTCCTGGGTCGAGATGATCTTATGCTAATATAATATAGATGGCATGTGCCCAGATTAATGTCACTGGCGGTGGTTCAAAAGCAGGCACAACAGTCAGCTTCCCAGGAGCGTACAGCGCAACTGATCCGTAAGTCCCCGAGATGCCACATAGGCGCAAATATGATGATGCTAATAGTAACCATAGGGGTATCTTGATCAATATTTATGATACCGCTGGGAATCCCACTGGTGGAGGCAAGCCGTATACTGTGCCTGGCCCAGCTGTGATGACCTGCTGAATTAGAAAAACCTAATTAGAGCATTACATGAGTTCGTTGATGGAATAATTGGATCTATGAGCTTCTTATATACAGGCTACACAAATTAAAATCAAATTAAGCTTCTCGTTTCTAGCCCTCGTATGTTCATATCCAGAAGCTTCGTACGTTGGATTGATCTAGCCTCAGAGCACAGTCGCTCGTTAGGAATGCAGCAGCCCCCTACAATTTTAAGATTTCCCTATCACTCCGGTGATAAAAAGTTAAACATTACTCTTTCTCCCCCCGCCCAATGAGTGCATCCTTAGAGTAATCCAACCGCATATTCCGGGTATTTCAAGTCCTTGGATACGCACAAGAAGCGTGATAGAATGACTACGACTTCTTGCTGTGCCGCCGTGGCTTGTCACTCACGTCATCAACTCCACGAGTTCAGAATTGCGTGCTTGCCTTAGCGCTGATGAAAACCCGCAAGGGCCTCTCTGCGGGAATATGGCGTCTTCTTACTAGTATACCCAGTTACAAGCAGGTGTTGCACTGGCTATGTCGATGATAACTTCTACTGTTACAAGCCAGCCCAAGTTTAAAACAGTCATGCATAATTGTTTATGTAATCAACGCCTGCTTTTAAGAGTGGGCCTAGATGGCGTATTTGGTTTTCTAGATTTTCCTTCGAACATAGTGTTATGTCGATTGATATTACGAATTCTTCTCAACGATCACGAGATGAGAAATTTTGTTAGAAGAAAGAAGATGCTTGGCCAAAGGTGGGCGAGTTTTGGTGGATTGACTCGCTGATCCAATGGAACGATTTCTACTACCCTAAACACAATAGTCGCGATTGTAAGAAGCGGTCTCATGAAAGAATCCTGTGTAGTCAGACCCGAGCAACCCACGTTCTTCATGCATGTCAGACCCCTAGGCCGACACGAAGCGTGGTAAAACGTCCGGGATGACCTGCCTGAAAGCGGGGGAGTTCTTTAGTCTTGTTTTCTTTTGCGTACGGTTTGGTGAGCTGATATTTCCGAGATGCACACGGTGCACAACTAGGAGGGACTTCAAAAGTAATCAGAAACGGGTCGTGCAACTAGCGCGCCCTAAAGATGTATATTCTTTGATGTATTTCAGAGCGGTTTGAAGACGGCATGATACCCAGTCCGAAAGGATCGGCACAAGGGTTCCGCGGATTAGGCGGCTTGCATACCAGACTATCAAGAGAGCTCGGCCGAGCCTCAAAATTATTCTGAGACATTTGGACATATTTCATCCCAGCATTGATGTATCCCGGTGGCCTGGTTTATTGGCTCCTCGGGAGCGGTAAGTTAGTGGCACAATTGGATCCCAGCGCTCTGGAACTTTTTCGAAGCACACCTGTCAGGTGTATGCATGCATGGTAGTACCACAGAAGGTATTCCCCCGACGACCGGTTCTACGTTCTCGAGCCAGCAGGAAGATCACTGCAGATAGTTTGTTCGGGATAGGACTCGGCTGTCTTACGCCTCGATCAGCGATAGAATAGTGAGAGTCTTATTCATAGGGTGGCAAGGGGATCGAATCTATCGATAGTATTCATCCGATGAGATATTGTCGTAGTCTTCGCACCTCCAAAGCCGGTTAAATATGTTATGCTTGTATCCCAGCCGGGTTCTTCATTGCTCCGCCGTATCGGTACGCGGTATTAGTACCTTTGAAAACGTCGAAGCAGGCAAGGTGTCCCTGTGGCACGTTTTTTTCTTCCCGTCTCCTTTTTACTTAATACGGGAATGGTCCGCAGCAGGCCCCGATAAGCTTCTTTGCGCTCATACCACGCCATCCCTTTTAGTAGTGGTGTTGCCCATACAGTACGGTCAATTCTTAATGTAAGAGTTCGTAGGGTCGTAGATCGGGAGAAAGTCTGTTTGCGGCGACTACGGGATAGGCGTGGGCTCTGGATGGTGTGTGGCATCACTCAAGCTACCAGGGAGCTGAAACCAACAACATGGATGTTTCACCAAGGCGGTGGAGAGCATCGCACTCCACAACGGACTTAAGCGGAGGTCTAACCGTAGCTGCGGCAGCCCAATAGCTCTAGAGCGCCGGGAAATCGGCACGCACCAAGCATTGTCCCTCTGCTAGCTTTCCCGAATCACCACAACATCCCCTCTAGTAGCCTAGCTGGCTGTACAAGGGCGAGACTCTACAAATGACAGCCACCGCCCTTCTCCTTCATAGTGCTCGTGCATCGCAGCAGAACGTTTCGCAGTGTCAAGAAGTTGTGCCTTGTCCCATGCTTCTATCGGTTTATATACTTTATCAGGTATTCTATGTTCGGAAGACGTTTACCAGATCTAGATCCAGATCCTTGACTCAGGAAAAGTTCTGTGGCCTAATTGGTGCCCAGCATCATCCAGTCATCGATTAGTGAAGCACATTAACTTTTTATGTGAGTAACTTTTTCGGTATACATCCGGTTCGGCTCCTTTACGCTGGGAAAGCTGACAATATGCCCGCCGGCAGGCCGTCAAAATGCCGAGCGTAGTGTATGGAACGCCTGCAACGAGAAAAGAAATAATCGAATTGGCCGCTGAAGAGGGTCACGATGCAGACATACCCACCAACATTGGCGCTATCAGTAATCTAGAGAAGGATTCTTCTTCTACAAGATGCGAGTCCGCCGCAGAGAAAGAAGTAGGTGTAGGCGTAAGGAAGGAGAAGGATCTGGAAAAGAATGAACTTTCGGTCGAATCCTTGTCGACAGCAGAAACAAATGAAGACACGTCCGAACTATCAGACCCAAATATTGTTTGGTGGGATGGCCCAACGGATCCTCAAAATCCAATGAATTGGTCATGGCCAAAAAAATGGGGAACGATTATGATCGTGTCTGCAATTACCTTTCTCACGCCTCTGGCCTCTTCAAGTTTTGCTCCCGGTATCCCCGATATCATGAAAGAGTTCCATTCGACAAATTCATTGCTTGAGGGCTTCATGCTATCTGTTTATGTTCTCGGATTTGCATTTGGACCACTTAGTAGGTATTACAAATCCTGCCGAAAATTACACAACTCTAATCCAATACTAGTAATTGCTCCTATGTCTGAAATTTACGGCCGCCTTCCGGTTTACCATACCTGCAATGTCTTGTTTATTATCTTCACAGTCGGTGCTGCTGTTAGCACAGGAATGAGCATGTTTATTGTGTTCCGCTTCTTGATGGGCTGTACGAGACCTTTTTCGTAACACCTTATGATAATTTATACTTCTACTAATATTTCATAAGGCTTAGGAGGAGCGCCCCTTGCACTTGGAGGCGGTACAATTGCAGATATCATACCGAGAGAAAAGAGAGGCACTGCGATGGCAGTCTGGATGATCGGCCCAAGTAAGTACATTGAGTCTGGGAGCATTCTTTTCTAACAACGATTAGCGCTCGGTCCCTGTGTCGGACCCATTATAGGAGGTTTCCTAACCCAGGCTAAAGGCTGGCGCTGGAATTTCTGGCTCGTAACCATAGTGGTATGTTTCTCATTCCTGCTATTGCGAAACCTAGTTCACACTAGCAATAGTCTGGAACGTTTGCGATCGGATGCGCAATCCTTATGAGAGAAACCTATGCCCCTGTCATTCTTGCTCGCAAGGCCAAGCGGCTTCGGAAAGAAACAGGAAACCTGAACCTCATATCAAAACTTCAAAGTAAACTTTCTCCTAAGGACCTATTCCTAGTTTCCATCGTGCGGCCATCAAAGATGCTTTTCGGATCAGCAATATGCTTCTTCATATCCTTATATACGGCAGTGACCTACGCCTACCTCTATATCCTTTTCACAACCTTTACATCCGTGTATGAAACACAGTATAATTGGAGTGGACAGATTGTCGGTCTATCTTTCACAGGTCTGGGCCTGGGTGCTACGATCGGTCAATTTATCTTCACATCCTACGGCAACCAAATTGTGAATAAGCACATAGAAAAGGGCGATTATAAGCCCGAACATCGTCTCATAGTAATGATCCCGGGAGGTTTCTTTATGCCTATTGGATTATTTTGGTATGGTTGGTCTGTCCAAGCTCATACCCACTGGATTGTGCCTATCCTCGGTACAGGCTTTGTTGGATTCGGAATGCTGATGACTTTTGTAAGTCCATGTATAAAGAATTAAGGAAATCAAAGTGTCAGCAAGGCTGCTAGCTAACGTGTATGTACTCCAGATGCCTGCAAATACGTATCTCGTCGATGTGTTCACTATCCACGCTGCATCTGCAATGGCAGCCAATACTGTCTTGCGATCTCTTGCCGCCGCGCTAATTCCCCTTTCGTCACAGCGCATGTATGCCGTCCTAGGCTATGGGTGGGGAAACTCCTTGCTGGGCTTCGTCTCAGCGGCCATGATTCCAATTCCATTTTTGTTTCTTAAATATGGCGAGGGGATACGGAAGAGGTCGACTCTCAAACTATAGTAGTATATTCGAACACTTAGTGGTATCCTAGCCAACAGATGGCTTATAACCCCAACCCCTTGAACTCAGCATAATTGGGTAGCGACACAAACCTGTAGCGGCCCGCGGCCCCCCCGCTTCTTAGTTTGCTGCGCCAGACTCAATCAAGGTTTACGCTGCCTTATCAGCTCCAACCAACTCAAGGTTATTATTCGTAAGAATGTACGCCAGCCGCACTGGTGGGTTATAAGGCTCCCATTCTCGATCTAAGCTCCCAGTTCCCGCCAGCCGCGGAATTCACGAAAAGTCTCACCATGGACGTTAGCTCATTCCTAAATCTCTTTGGACTGCTTCTCTTCGCTAACCTCTTGATCCGCGAAGTAAAATCATATCTTCGGTTAAGTAATTTTAGTGGGCCAAGGCTTGCAGCTTTTTCAAGACTATGGTATCTCAAGCAAGCTATGGGTGGCAAGTGGGGTGAAATGCTCCGAGAAGTGGATAATAAATATGGCAAGTCCTCTTGAATCAGCCGAGTTTAATTTCATATCATGCGTTCATGCTCACCAGTTCCTTGACAGGTCATGTTGTTCGTGCTGGGCCTAATTATCTTTTCGTTTCTGACCTGGATCTCATAAAGAAGACGAATGCTATAAGAAGTTCGCACACTCGAGGTCAATTCTATGATGCCATACGCCTTCGCCCAACTGAAGACAATAATATTTCTGTCCGTAGTGAGACTGCGCATGCACGTCTACGCACCCAACTAGCACCCGGCGTAAGTACGGCACGTATGTGACTTAAAGTCTCACAGCTTCTTTATCTACGGTCAACTATCTATTATAAATTGGTAAGGGTGCGCTGCTAATTTAACCGTTTGAAACATACCTTCTAGACTTTATCTATTAGCGACCTTATGTTTTCCAAGTCTTTTTATTCCTAGGTTCTCCGCAAGAGCGTTACTCTCAGACCCCGCTAATGTAAACATACCATTATTATTCGCCTTTACGGAGTATCTTTATTGAACGCCTATATACTTCCCTCTTTACTTGTTCACTTCTCCTAATATATACTCAGCCTGATCAACTGCTAATGATTCGCCGTTTCGTTTTCCTTGAGCGAAGAAACCTTTTCAAGCTAACCATGGCTAAGCACTTGCACAACAGCTACAGAGAGTGCTATTCTAACATCTCCTTCACAAGACTTCATTCGTATTCTATCACACGGAGTGCAGGGTATGGTAGTGAGGACTCCACAGGGTGGAGTCGTTTGTTTGTTTGTTTGTTTGTTTTGTATTTAACGACGACCGGCGGGAGTTGTCCCATGCGCCGGCTGGGGTTAGGCGCCGGCTGAGTAACCGTGCTTATATACATTGAGATCGAGGGTGGAGTCGTTGGATTGGGTTGGGTTACATTTAACGACGACTGGCGGGAATTGTCCCATGCGTCGCCCAGGGTTAGGCCCTGGGGTGAGTAACTATATGCTATAATAC
>KV750360.1:16122-26291 GCA_001692915.1 Glonium stellatum
TTCATTATTTGACCTCTGTGGGTCTGACCTTTTGGGCCTTCTCTTTTGTCCCCAGTTGGTTGTTGCCCTCCCTGTCGGACAAGGGTGGAGTCGTTACATACGGCGAACCTATATACACAAGCCAGCGCGTGACTGCAGAAAGCTCCTGTAAATGCCCCTATAGTTACCCCTGCCAGTATATTCTGCCTTGCTAGCTCAAATCCCTTCGAAGTAGGCTATGTTGTCTGGAACAATGCATGCAGCTGCAAGTCTATGCTGCACAACCTTGCCTAGCAAGGTTTTGAAACATGTGTATAGTACCATCTGGGATGTCTACGCTGTGATATCGTTAAATTGAAGCACAAGACAAAGAGCCAGGCCACTTACCCTAGGTCTCTCAACTTGAATCATTATATGGGTTACGGCGGAAACTTCACGCCTATTATCGCCACGCCTTACCTATGGACGCAAATACACATTTATACGAGATAAATTTTTGGGAATATCCCTCACAAATATATTTAGGTTAGTATATTTTTTAGTATGCTCATGTTTAAGAATTCGCTGAGAGAGAAGTGATAGGCCAGGTAATATCCATCTATACGGAGCTTTCTGAAGAAATATAATCACCATCAGATAATGCGGCAGAAGTAAACTGCACTATAACTACTCCTACACCATCGGGCGATTCTGCATTCCAAATCTCGTTCCAGAATCAGAACGACCCACAGGGCCTTACTATAACATTTAGCGATATTAAAGTTCAAAATTATAGCCCTAGCGATAGGGCCTCCCTTAGTTTCGAACATAACGCAGCAGCGCAATGGGCCATGACCGGTGCGGATCAGGTCTTGGATACGCAACTCAATCATTATTTAAATTAGATGTTTGTTAATCCAGGCACTCTTGGGTGTCAGTTATTACCTCAAATCTGTATACCTAGTTCCCATGATGCTAGAATGTCTCAACGGAACCGTCACATGTCATGATGTGCTTAGCATCCGAGGCCAACATTCAGACACAGGTCTCGACATTTTCGGACAGCTCAATGCTGGCATAGGGTGGTTTGACATTAGACCAGTCATTGCTTGTGGCATATTTAGGACCGGCCACTATTCCTACGCTTTGGTTCACACTCAAGGGGCGAAGGTCAGAATATTGCCGATATTGTTAACCAGATCAATAAGTCCACAAGTATGGCGAAAAATAATGAGCTTATCATCACAGAACTCTCGCATTCATTCAATACAGACGATGTACCCGACGACGAGCAATACTATTGCGCCATAAACCATACGGAATGGAGCGTCTTATTACAAAAAATGGAACGAACTAACCACCTCTATATTGCCCCAGACAGTGCTTCGGACCTTAACGCTTTGCCTCTATATTCATTTATCCAAGATAGCCCTGCTGTTCTCAACATCGCCTGAGAGTCTGTAGACCTTTCTGGCTTTCCTAATAGTAGTATATATCATGGTTCGTCATTTACTCGCTTCAATAGCTACGCTGATACCGACGATGTCAATACTATGGTGGATGATTAACTTCATCGTCTGGCTCTGCCTTTACTCTGTCTTGGGCGCTCACCCAGCAATGTTATTATGTTGGGGTGGTTGGGGGTTAGTTTTAGACCTGGCTGATTTTGCGTACCCCTACCTGTGCGCCTATTTGTGGGGGAATCTCAACACAAACATATACCTTAATGTCATTATAGTGGATAATGTGCGCTCAGACGGTGGTGTAACAGCGTTGGCCAGTAAGCTTATACATATTTATATTGCATTTACCACCTACGCGGTACACCAAATCCAACTACACCCGTAACCAACCTGGCGGCCTCGCTAAAGGTAAACACTCGTCATTCTTGACTCATTCCTCGGCGTTGAACCCAGCACGCGCGGATCCGGGGGGGACTTTGCCCCACCTACCGGAAGCGGCAATTAGCTAAAACTCGCATGCGTCCACGCAAGCTCGACCGCCGTCCCCAAGAAAAATCCACCCGGCCACAATAATGTCGCTCCCTCCCACCGCCAAGTCGCTAACCTACACCACGCAGTCTTCCAACCCACGTGTGATTGAGACGCCACTTGCGCCGCCAAGTCCTAAGGAATTGGTCGTTAAGGTCCATGCAGCGGCGATCAATCCCGTCGACACGCAAATATGGCGTAGCGGGCTGATTGGATGGTTGGCAGGGAAGAAAGAGAAGGGGATTGGGAGAGATTATTCCGGGACGGTGGTAGCGGTGGGAAAGGAGGTTGAGGCGCTGGGGAAGTGGAGGGTTGGTGATGAGGTGTTTGGACTGTTGGTGAAGTTTGTGAGTAGATCTGTGTTGGAAGTTTGTTGAATCGTTTTAGGATATGCGTGTTGATCTTGGCGGCAGGTCGGCGAAGGCACTTTCAGCCAGTATATCCATGTTAGTCCAGCGACAGACCCTATAGCGAAGAAACCGACTTGCTTCACGTATGAGATGGCAGCTGCGGTGCCTTTAGTAGTGCTTACAGCCTTCGCGTGCTTGGATTGGCTGCCGCGGGAGAAGGCGGAAGATGGGATGAGACGGATTATTGTGGCTGGTGCATCAGGAGGAGTTGGGATATGGTGTGTGCAATGTGAGTTATAATGACGATCCCTCGTTGACTCTTAAATCTGCTTGGTCATCTCGGATTTACTGTGCTTGTGCTGATGCGTATCATAGTGGCTAAGAAATTGTACAACTGCCATGTAACCGGAATATGTTCAGCTAAGAACGCTAACTTTGTTCGCCAAATTGGGGCAGATGAGATCGTTGATTATACTTCACAATTTGTAGCGCAGACTCTACTCGAGGAGAAGCCCAGTGGCCGAAAATATGACCTCTACATCGATTGCGTGGGAGGAACGGATATGTTTGAGTACATCGTAAGATAACATATTCAGGGCCGCGTAGGGCAACGAGATTCAGACTATTCACATTTATTTAGCACGACCTCCTTCACCCAAATGCCGCCTACATTACTATTGTTGGTGATAAAACATCACGAGAACTCGTCGGCGGCCCTATTACCTATTCCACATACCCTGCGCAAATTATCCGATACGCCAAGGGCCTAATATGGGGCCCACGTTATGCTAATATTTCCTTGTATAAGAAAAGTGAACTGTTACAACAAGTGGCTGCGCTCGCCGAGAGAGGAGAGGTTGAGGTGATTGTGCAGGAGGTCGTAGAGGGCGTCTTAGATGAAGGGAGCGAAAAATGGAAGGAGGTTTTTGATTTGATCGACAGTGCGAAAGTGAGGGGGAAGATTGTTGTGAAAATAGCATGAGTATGTAGATTCTAGAATATGGTCAACGCATTGCGGTTCATTAGTCAAAGACACTTTGGCATTGGGTTGATGATCAAGACGGAAAATGGCATGCTAGCCCTTGAACGGCGCTGCAGGGCCGGGCGCCTACTAGAGCAAGAAACACAATTGGATCACTGTAGACTAAAGGGCAGTCTAAGGCTGTAGAAGTAATGGTCAGACCGAAAATGAAAAAAGATAAAGTTCTGGCATACAAATTTGTATAGAGGCGGTAATTTCGCGTATTTTTGGCCTTGCCACTTTTTTTTGGCCTTTCCACTTTTTTTTGGCCTGCCACTTTTTTTGACCCCGCGTGGGGTGGGTCCGCAGCGGGGTAAAAGCATGTGAAGCATGGGATTGGATTATAAATCCCAGTAAGGTGGGCCGGAAGCGGGGTAAAAGATCATACCTACAAGTTGGAGAATAGTGATAGGTCCGCGATTCAACACAGAGGCAGTGATCTTGTTGGACTAGAGCCAATTTGGACTGGACTGGACTGGAGCTGGATTACTAACCTTTATAGGTAACCGTTAGTCCTATTTAGGTTTAGCGTTCATGGAGCTCCAGGAGCTTTGGAGTGGATTTGACCCCCAAATCCACTCCACTCCAATCCACTCCACTCCAATCCAACAAGATCACTGCACAGAGGTATGGCAACTGACGCCACAAAGCTCGCATTCAATGTTTTTTGGGTTCGCAATTATCCCAAAAGCATATACAATCACTCTCCTATCAATATAAAAGAAACGCTGGCCTAGAGAAATCAAGAGCCATAACCAATATATTACCTTCGCCAAACAGAGAAATAGAGCTCATGTACCCTTCCTGCGGCACCCAGGCCTAAACTATTGAAGTTTATAAATCACTCATTAATCAGATCTAGTTAGTGCTTACTTTGTAGCAACGGCTGCACACTATCTACGCTAAATATATACATTATTCTTTATATACCTTTGATTCATTTTCCCTTGAGAAGTGCGAGGGTTTGCATGAGCACGACCACCCTACGCTATATCCGCGAGATAGTAGGTTCAAGTCTTCGAAAACTGCCCCGGAACAGCCTATGATTATGCAAGGAATGGTGAGTAGTTTGATAGATGTGAGACTTACAGGGGGATTATGCGCTGACTGTAAATGAACGCTTACAGAAACGCTCACCGCAACCAACAGCTTACAAAATGGGTGGTCGAAAGAGGCGCTTCCAAGCCTCTTTGGGATATTCATTATGGTGATTGTTCCGTGTGTTGGGCTTGTTTGGAAATACAACACCTAGTGGGCGTCTGGCTTTTTGTGGCTGAAACACTTCCAGAGCTGATCACCTGGTGAGGCAATTTTTTAGGCAGTACCTTAAGTAGTTTTCCTTTTATGGCTCCACTTTAGTCGAGAAATATTCAACCCTACCGTTCGACTTTTCTGGCTATGTATATTCAGCTTTGTCTTTTCTTTAAGATGCCGATAATGGTCTCACCTAGATTTTCACCTATAATATCCGTCTTCTCTTTGACCACTCATGCTCCGAATTCACCAAGCAGTGCTAAGTCCTTTGGAATAGGTGACGACATCGAAAAGGGCTCTAGTGTAGATTATCAAAATGTGACTTCTGGGCCCTTAAATAGAATGGATGCATGGGAAATGCGAGATCTTCAGAAGATAAGGCATCATTAGCAAGAGCTATATTCTTATTAAGTTGCGCTCATGCGCTCAGCGCGAAGCGGTCAGCAAAATTGGTTAAGAAGGCGTTAATTTAGAGAAGGCAGTCGTAGGGTGTTGAGTTCAACTTGTGCTAAGATAAGTCTAGCTCTTGGGCTGGCGCAGGTATGGCCTCTTGCGGGCCGGTAGTTGCGTCTGCAAGCTAGAGGCACCCTTTCAGATAGGAGCTGTGCCATTGATCCCCTTGCCAGCACTTAGAAATTATTTGCGCCGGCCTGCGGGGTTTGGGTCAAAGCGGCCTCGAAACTCTCACTGGCTGGCACGTCACGTTGCCTTCGCTTTGATACCTGTAATTATTTGCGCTAGCCTACAGGATCCAGGTTAAAACAACCCTGAAACTCCCGTCAGCTGGCGCGTCATGTTACTTTCGTTTTGATACCTGAAGGGCGGAGATTCATTTCATTTGTCTCGAGAGCGCCAAGGCCTCCTCCACCGCCCCGATGCTCCAACTATATAAAGTTCATGTTTCGGAAAACTGCTGAAGGGAAGAAAAGCCAATTATATTTTACATATCCTGGGTCGAAAAAAGCCCTATACACGAGAACTACAGTTTTGCCTAACATCGCACGCAGTTTGGTCGACTGATTGACCGGTGGAATTTACTAAAGAGAAAGTAGGTTGTCTATACCCATAATTCCTCATTCCATGCCTTGTCCAAAAAGGCGAATAATGCATCGCGCAACGGATATATCGTCTTCTGACTTTAGAGAGTTCGAAGTTGTTCAAGGCCATTAATGACCACTTTTTGAAAGGAAAAAAGCTCAACGTTATCGTCAGACGCTATTTGAATTCCAGTATTTTCTTTACTCCCTAGACCCTTTAGTGTTCATTACCTTTGTTGTAGCAGTTGCTTCACTGACGCCGCTGAACCAACCTTTCCCCGCTATTCGTAGCGACCTACAAAAACGTCAGAGAGCAGAGACGACGAAGGATAAGTATGTGGTACCCTTTAGAAGAAATTGATGGAAAGTGCCTAACTGTGGAAGAAAGAAATAGATGTAATATTTTCATCGAAGACAACGCAACAAGAAAGTTTTCATTAAATAGTCTAGAGTCCATGTAAGTAATGATGATCAACTGTGACTTCGAATGAAGCTAAGCTAACATCACGGAAATAAAAAGGAGGAGATTCGGCTTCAAAGGAATTGAGAAAACTACTTCATCCATTGAAGTGGCGTGGTGGTTGCCCTGCCAAATTTTGGAGCGCACCATTTTAGAATCACATCGGGATATTATCGATCGTTCCACCCATCGAAAATTTAAGTAAAGTAGTTGCTCATGTCTAATAGCAGTAAGAAAACCCGTTGGCATAAGAATTGAATAAATAATCATATGATCTTAGTACCTATCGAAGCACCCGTTACTGTACTGGTGACCAGTGACTCATCAGGCTGGTCCAAGTAAGCTCTCGTTCTGGGCTGCGGAGCTTTGCTATATTCTTCCTATGAATTCTAACAAGAGTAGATTACCGTGAACCAATTATCCAACCAATGTTCTACCCCTCATCGTACGATGAAGCGCTTGAATGAGTCCGCGAGTGGCGAGAACTAGGACTGGTAACATTACGTCCACACAATGACGTGGATGTTGAAGCTGGCTCATAGCCGGTGCTCTCTAAGTAATCTTAATTAGCGCTTTTATGTCCGTTACAAAGGTTGCAAATGTATCGGGGTTTGAGCAGTAGATAAAGGATGTTTGTTGGCGTTTTGGGTTTAAGCTAGGACGAATAGAGAATAGGGACCTTCTGCACCAAAATGACACTAACGATTAACGAGCCATAATATCTACTTGTACATAATTCAGTACGCCAGGAATCTTTATGCTATGATAATTCTTACTCATGGGAAAGAATTGGAGGATCATATAAAGACACGAACACGGGCTTCGTAAACCTTTCTGTGCCGTGTTCGAGACAGCAATCTGTGGATTTCGACACACTCGGACTACTAATTTTAAACGGCTGTGGCTTATTTAATAGCGTATCAACTGGGCCGGTGAACAGCGAGAGGTATCGGCCCTGACAAGTCTGATGTGTTGTACAAAGCAGGCAATTCTTGAGAGAGAGTTAACGAAAAGCGCTGCTCAGGAGGTGTTGTGAATCTATGAGAACTCTGATTTGAGAAGTACGTTCTACGGCTTTTATATATATACGGGGGGGAGTGTAGATCTACCCCTAAGTTACATATTTGGAAATAAGGTTATCCACTTAAAATAGGGGTTAACCCTGTTTAACAATTTCCCTAAGTAATAAATGGGTTTAGCCGCGATAATCATCATGGAAAACAGAAGTGACTGAAGGAAAGATGTACCGCTTGCTCTGCAGCTTCTTGGAGCTTATTCAGTCGTCGTCCGACAATATAAACTTTCGCAGCTCCATTTGCGCCCAAAGCCTTCGCCACCATTGCGCCAATCCCTGAATTGAAGGTTAGTTATACCCATAAAACGATGATATAGATTGCTCATACCGGATCCTCCTCCGGTTATCACGAAGACCATATCTTTGACATTGAAGAGACTTGAAGCCTCAAGACTGGACATGCCGGTAGGCGCTTAAACCCTAAATAATTCGGGTATTTTGGAGATAGATCATGCAGTGAGCGCCCCAACGGAACTGGTTCGACAATTGGTTAAAGGACAGCTACTTTGACAACGGAAACCTGGACAGCTGATTGGTATGCTTATCTTTATGAACCGTTAAAAAGTTCTTATGACCTATCTACTATGGAAAAAGCTGGTGAGGTACTAGAAGTAGACTTGCTAATAAGTAAGTCAAGCTGACTTGGATCTGTGCGGGAGGGCGCGCAAAGGTGAACTTATGGTATAAGCTTGCGTGAAAATGCTAAAAGGCGCGTAGAAGTATATAAAGTACTTAAATTAACCTATGCATACTCTCCCGCATGGGTCCAAGCCAACTTAGCTTGCGTATCAGCAAGCCTGATTAGAAGCTCGGCGTAACTTAAGACTCCAGAGTCAACACTGCAATTCGCGCCGCGTTCAATGCAGGCAGAAGGAAAAGGTGATCCAAAAAGTTGCTGGTACCCATTAAAATACCGGAAAAGCATCCAGTTGGTGCCCGCAGCCCCGCTTCCCCCCGCCGCCTAGTAATCCGTTATCCAACGCATGAGAATCATACTCAAGTTGGCTTTTATCTCAACGGCGGCTATTTTGTTTTCGAAGGGGATAGAATACCTTCAGAATCCTCCCGTTGAGCGTTTCTATTGAAGTAGTACTATACCCAAGCTCAAAAGCATTGTGGCTACTAAGATGGCGATATTTAGGTTGCTCCAGCAAGCTAAACTGCTACGCCAACGACTATCTTCTTGCCTAGTTGTCTTAAGAGTCTGTGGGTCTAGGTATACCACAGGAGGCCTTTCATAAGGATATGTTTCAACCAGCCATTGAAGAGCTCGACTCCAGCATTTTACTCTCCATATCCCGGAATTATCTTCATCCCTTGCCCACGATTCTGGCCCAGAAGCCTCTGGAATATCTTCTTTCCATTTCTCTATGCCTTCCAACTTCTTACCAACTACTCTAACCAGCCCCGATAGTCCGCCATTCCGTTCGTGTAGTAAATAGTTATCAATTGTTTTCTTGCGCTTCCCCTGAGCTCTAAGCTGGCACAGCTTCCATGCCAGAAACCACATGATAGGGTCTGTTATCTCAATCCATGCGACAAGGGCGTCGATCTCCTCAAAGTAGAACCGTTGCTTTCGTATTGCGTTCTGGAGCCATCGCAGAACATCTGCTTCTGCCGACTCTATCCCCAAGACTTTTGCCGCTTGGTAAATTTCAACGTATTGCATGAAGTTTGGCGCCGGAAACTCTGAAACTGATTTCGCTTGGCAAACGATCTCCATCCAAGCTTGTAAGTATTTGAAGGTGTGTAAGTCGACTTGGCTCAAGTGGATCCAAACACTATCAGTCGTCCAAGGGTGTACACGTATGAAATGTTGGCGAAAATATGCAGAGAATGCGGCGAGCATTCGCTTGGGGACATTTCTAACAATATCCGGTTCGAGTATGTTATCAAGCATTACAGTCACTTTAGGCCCTTCTACCAGTTTTCGCCGGCTCTCCGGTGCAATTCTAGCTATATCATCGACTTCTATTGGCGGAGTGGGGATAGGTACCCGAGGTTTGTATTCTGGGTAAAAGCCCGTCTCATTGAATGAGAGAGACGGATTAGGGGTGGCTGGATAATCCCAGTGGTGTGCAGATTCCTCTAGGAGGTAAACTCCGAACTGGCGCTGCTCATGACGTTGCTCTAGACAATCTCCGGACTCGGATGCAGTAGAAGGCGATCTTTCTCGTTGAGTTATACCTAATTTTCCATTATTATCCAGGAGCACATAGCTATCATCGGTTTTGGCCGATTTGCCAGAATTCAGTGATTCGGTATGGGGCGGAAATTCCTGGGGTGCTTTTGACACGGTATGATAAAAGAACTCAGGGAATATGAGTGTAGGAGGACAGGACGCAATATTTAATGGCATTGATTTGTTCGACGTGCTCATTTCACAGTCTGTCATGGTTGAGTCTTCCTTCGGTTGATTTTGATATGTTGTCTTGTCCTGGAGCGCGGGAAGTTGATGACACGAGTAAGGTGAGACGTTGAGTGGGAATAAATAGGAGATAGGGAAATTTCCCTGACAACCATGTCATGATGAAAGCATCACTACACAGACCTCCACCTGCAGTGAATTAGGGTGTTGGCGGTTCGCTTAAGAACTGTATAGGCCATTCACGCCACTGAGCAAACTTGATTACGAATGAACGGTTTGTTATGATAGAAGATGTGAACTGATTCTTTTCGTACAAGCAGCGAGAGAGCCTCTGCGACAAAAGGCAGCTATGCATTTCAGCTTGAACTAAACAAAACAGGTCAGTCATAGAAATAATGGGTCATAGTAACCGTCCTGCGATGTAGAAAGTAAACTTAGCTCTTCATATACTCCAAGCGCTGCTGAGGTGTAGGCGTGGTAGTCTTCTAGTGATGTATTTATGCATAGCTTCAGCTGTTTGGGCGGAGCACAGCGGTTGCGACAGTTCCTAAAGGAGATCTCAAAAAAAAAGCTTAAATAGTTCCCGCTTGAGTTGTCTACCTATTAGCGTATAGGAGCAGACGTGCTAATAAGCAAGCTAAGCTGGCTTGAATCC
>KV750360.1:26301-46208 GCA_001692915.1 Glonium stellatum
TAAGAGTGTGTATAAGTTAATTAAAGTACCTTGTATACTTTTACGAACCTTTTAGTAACCTTACATACAAGCTTGTACCATAAATTGGCTTTTGCGTGCCCCCTCCACGGTTTCAAGCCAGCTTGGCTTGCTTGTTAGCAAGTCTGTACAGGAGTGAATTTTGCGCGCCAAGAAGACGCATGAGGCACGGGTCTGGCTGTTAGAAGTAATGGCTGTGACGGACGGTCGTATGACATGCTGTCGGATAACTTCCGAGCCAAAAATGTCGATAGTTTGATTGCAGTAGATCGCATAGCCTTTTTAGCTCGCTGTTGTGATAGATGATGCAGACACCAAGTCACTGGAGCATATGCATACCTTCCTAGCTTCTGGCTCTTGAGGCTTGATGCAATTTGGATTGGGTTCGCTAGAAAGCCATGAATGACCGACAGCTTCGTAGAACCGTGCTTGGTCGGCGGTGTGTATGCGAAGCTGTACTGCTTTCGAAGCAGTGGGCTCCAAATAGAAGACATGCTGACAAGTGATCTATTATTGTATGTGCGCCTCACAGAATAGAAGAACAGATGTGGCGCAGCTGAACGCAAAAGC
Organism: Glonium stellatum; assembly: GCA_001692915.1. NCBI lineage: Eukaryota > Fungi > Ascomycota > Dothideomycetes > Gloniales > Gloniaceae > Glonium > Glonium stellatum. The sequence continues at coordinate 26,890 of KV750360.1, forward strand.
CAATCGATATCTCACTAAATGTAATGGAGTCGAATAGAACTAGTAGGAAAAGTAAAGCTTGGACCCGTCGAGGCCCGATAAGGAAGAAAAAGTAATGTTAATTCCAGAGCGCAGTCTAAACGATGCACACCGCTAAGTTCTACTTCAACCTCTTAGACTCGTCTATTTGGCTGCCTGAGGTTTGGAATTAAGTTTGCCCAGCTTACAGCCACACATCGCGCTGTATGGAACAAACCGTCTTCAGCCAGAGGCCAAGCAGGCACCTCTGCACGACAGCCATTTAGGATGACAACGCCCGCAGCTGACTACGCTGCGCCGACACACTAAGAACCGCGCCATCCAGCCGTTGCATCACTGGCCTCCAATTAACGTGCATTTAACATGACAACCCCTAGTCCTTTTGCATTTCATAAATGAACCCTTCGATTACACCAGAAATAGAGAGGCGATTCTCTTATGGCTGGCGCATAGGCCGACGGGAAGTTACATCTGTAATGATGGGCCAAATCGAAAGATGGTATAAATATGAGTTTCATAGCGGTTCGTCAACAAAGTAGGGGGTATCTTCAACTCGCTGCCTGATTCCACCATGTCGCAGAGTTTCATAGATCCGTTACCTTTGAAAATATACCCCTCTCTCCTACTTCCTCTTGTAATCCCTCTTGCAATCTTTATCCTCTCTCTTACGCCGATCTACACGTCTAAGAACGCAATGGCCATGCCCCGTAACCGTAGTTTCTTCAACTATAATCTCGGCTTCTCTCCATCCCTCTTAATTACCATTTCTCTACTTTCCTTTCACGTCTCCTGTGTGGCATCCGAAAAGAATGAGGCCAATAGCACCCGCCGTAAGTGAAATTCCACCCTGGCCCCGTTCTTAGTTCTCTACCAACATCATTTCTCTCGACTCCCATAGAATGTGACTAACAGCCATCCATTTAGTCGGTGTGAATCTTGGCCTCGGCCTTGGTATACCCATCGGTCTGTGCATAATCGGTGTCCTTGTGTGGTGGACGGTGCGTCGTGCTCGGCTGAATCGCAGGGCGAGCATCAACGATAGCGAAGGTGGAAGAGGATGGACAGCACTACGTCGCGGGAGTTATGGAATCGAGGAGATAAGGATGTTGTGAGCAGGTTGCTGTATTGGGTTGGTGGAGGGTGACCCACGGACCATGGCATCGACGCCAGTTGAAAACGGTGAAAGAAATGATACCCTTGAGTGATAAAAAGGGCATGGAGCCGAACGGGATCCCTTGCTCCTGTGATGATGCTGTCGGTAACTGCTAGTCTTGTCTCATAATTTTCTTATTCCCTCAGCTTAACGCTGAGTATTTCTGTTTCCTGAACTGCTTAAGGCTTGAATAGCTAGTTGTATCGTTTTATTGTCATTTCCATTGCCCTTCACATCTCTCTCAGCTACTAGTATCACGCTCTAGCCAGGATGTCTGGCCATCGCGAAAGTTCTTTCAAGCTTACAAAAGGCACATTCTGATTAACAGGCTAAAGTTAACATATGTAGCTATGTAAGGCACACTATTGAAGACAAGCTGCGTGTATGGTGCTGTTGCAATTAGCTTTTAAGGTTTCCGGGAACCGTGGAATTGCGGGTCGATCCTGCGTTAGCGTACCGGAAATCGTATACGTGGCACAAGGTGAGGTCTATTCCTCTGAAGCAGCCCGACAAAACTGGGGAGGCTTCTCTCATTCTATAGCCAGTACATAGCTCTCTCGATCTTAATACCGAAACACTGCCTCTATGGATGGATGATGGCGTTTGGAGCGGCGCCAAGTAAGGAGCCGCCGTTCGCCGCCTTACTTGTTGAAGCTTGAGCACTCGCTCTGGGTCTTTACTATGAGCTTGCTAGTAATAGTGCTAAGAGATCTATTGAAGACAACTAACCTAACGGTAAGTCGGCCCACGATTGTTTCCTTGAGCATTTCTTATGGAGTATTGCGCTATATGGGCGCAAGACGGTGGCGTTCGGTATGCAAAATGGGAATGTGTTTCTCGGAGACACACGGCCAGACATTTCTTGGAGAATTTATTCCTCTTCTCCACGTTTGGCCGAAAATACCAACTACAAATGTAATGGTGTATAAAGGAATTGTGAGCTTCAGGCTAGAAGATTAGTGGCAAGGGTTGCTGACGACGGGCATGAAAATTCCCCCAATAATTGCAAGATTACTACAGATTTTCGCTGATATCTGCTGGATGGAAAGAATCTTGTAAGAGTATTTTGACAGAAAATGTGTAATGAAAGAGTAATAATCCTACATGGTGTAGTGCAAAGAACCAGACGCCGCGCCTTGCTCAAAGAATTTTGAATCATGTCGTAAAAGTACACCAAAACCCCAGGGTCACGGCGAAATCGGCACATTGCCTATTATATTCCAACCCGTGCCGTTATTTATGACTTCCCTCAACGCGCCACTGGCCTGGAAATAACACCTCGTCATATCCTGGCTGACATCTATTGGGATGTTAAACCAAGACCTTGGTGTCAAGCACGTTATCGCTGTGCCATTGTCCGCGCCTTTGAACGCCGCGAAAGTACTCGGCCCCTTCCAACCTGAGGAATCATCCTGCCACACTACTTGTATTGTGCTAGTTGTGTCTTGATAGAGAATGTATTGGTTGAGGTCGGCACTGCCGTTGCGCCCGGTTGAGAATACGGCGATATTCGCGCTAGGGGGAACAGATCCTGAAAAGGTTCCAGCTGCGAGCGCGTAATTAGCGAATGCTCCGAGAGAGAGAGGAATAGTTGGATGAATCGCCTACCAGTAGCGAATACACCTGTTGTGGTGTTTCGTGAATAGTCAATTAGCTTACTGTCCTCTCGCTGATAGAATACGTCCATCTCAGTGATATTCTGCATCTGTGGTACTATCACTAGTCCACCATTGGCAGACGCGCTCACATTGACAGGCGCCATGGACCAACAACCAGGTACCGTGCAATCATAGACGATCTCTTGTAGATTATTCGATGGATCAGCCCATATTATAAATGGCCAATACGTCGTCAATCGTGTTTGGGAGCCGACGGTTAGCGTATTCTCGGTGAGACTTCCGCTTCTACCAGTTACAGTGGTGTTGTCCCAATTCCATTCAACAATATGATCTTGCCGTTCATCAGCAACACTTCCCTCAACCCAGAAACGAACTTACTATTATTGTCTAGGTAGAAGAATTCTATTTGATACGTCTATTGTTATAGCTATTAGCAAGACGAAGCTATACACATAAAGGAATCTTACCGTATCACTAGGATCACTAGAGTAGAAGCTATGATTGAAATTTGTGGCAGCTAGAGGGCTTCCAGGCTTCGCGGTCGTAAAGTTTGATATTTGTGTCCAATTTCCAGTGCCCGATTCATAGGCCGAATATGAGAGGAAGTTATCATCGTTCTGGAAGTAAACGCGGATCGAGAAATTTCCTCCAGTCCTCCAACCGGTGACCGCTAATGGAGAATTTTGACGGATACCAATCGGCTTGGAAGTGCCTGTAGGTGCTGCTGTGGGAGTGCCTGTTGTGGTCGCAGATTGTGCGTGGGAGTTGTTGCTGCCATGATTCAAAGTTGTGCCAAGAACTCCCCCTAAGACAGCGCCTACGATAACCAAGACCACCACAATGACCAGAATCCATAGTCGTCGCCCGTGAAGAAATGGATTTCGGCGGGCCGGTGGTGGCTGTACTATCTCCTTCTCTGGAGCATAGTAGGCATACTGCTCTACAACCTGAGGCAATTCATTGTGCTGAACGTCTGCGACCTCTAACCCTTCGGCCGGGTAGACCACCTCTTTGTAAGGATCTTGGCTTTTCTAGACACGTGAGTCGAAGATTATATAGTGGGTTCGTTAGAGTAGTGAGGCTTTTTACTTACACTCATATTCCAAATGCCGTTGTGAATCCCTTCATGATGGTGGCATAGTAATGAGTGTTGAGCTTGAGGAGAAAGCGGGCTTGCAGCACTCCGTTGTATTGCGGATTGTCAGCAATTTGACGGAGTCAGGATGCGGATCCTAATCGCCAAGCCAAGTCATGCGTACTTCTTATGGATTGGCCTTTGATATGCAACGATTCCTTTGTATCCAATAAGGATACAGCCGAGGAGATTCTGGGGCAAGATTTGAAGTCTAGCGAGGATGGTGTTGGCTGCAGCGGGCGAGCTTGATGCCGTTAAGCCTATTGGGGCTGAACCTTTACACGTTTTGACATGGGGCGCTTCCCGATCCGTGTGGCTGGATGTACGTGTTTGAGATAGAGGCAGCGCAGAAGCCCGCTTTCAGTGTGGAAGTCTGCCTTGTGAACCATTATCACGGCTATCATGCCAACTGCTTGCCAGAGGTGCAAGGATGCGCTAAACATGAAGGGGCGAGGACAAAAGCCCGGCGACTTAGGCTTTCGTATACCGGATCCTTCACGTCCGCTGTTCGCAATATTTTCCTGTTACAGGACGGCGGAAATGATGAATGAGGACTTGTCCGGGCCGGGTGGGGGCTGAGCCCTGGCCGATTTATTTCTGGATACGTCAAAGCGCAAAACCATGCCACTGGCGCCACCAACGCTACGAGGGCGCGTAAAGACCAGGGCAATATTGCAGCTATCGAAGTCTGCTATAATGAAGGCGCGTACCTTATCCAGTGGAGGCCGCGGAAAGCCACGACAAGACGCCCTACACCACGCCGAGCATTCCCTGCCTTGGCTGAGTGCATAGTTTCATTCTCCCCACTAACCCATAGTAGTAGCAGATCTAAAACGGCACTCACTTTACAAAATCAGTATGGAAGTATACCAATGAAATGACCAAACATCATGCAAGGTTCCAACATGTCTAACCCACACCTTAACTCCTGCATATTCGCACCGTTCCAAGCCGCGACTCGCCCAGCCACGCAGATAAAAATGTAGAAGCATTCTGAGGGTATCATCACATCGCAGCCGCACTCGCCCGCTCAATGCAGAATAGTGAAGAAATATAAAATCAAAAGGCCTCCAACCTCCAGCCTCCAACCTCAAGTCTCAGGCCTCAAGCCTCAAGCCTGAAGCATCTCTAAACTCTATGCACTCCCTTCCATACTCAATAAAACATCCAGCAAATCGTAACCTCCGACATCCGGCCCGAAAGTCGTCTGTGTGATCTCCGCTCCATAGTTATTGAGAAGCGGGTCTAGTGGGAGCGCCAACCAGTCCGACATGTAGCCATCTGCAGTATTATCACCGCCTATGCCAGGCGTTGTGGCTCCAAATTGGGCCCCACCAGCACCAGCTCCATTAAAGTCGTATCCGTTTGGCCCAAATCCAGGTGGCGGCATGATGGAGATGTTGTTTGAGCCTGGATCGTAAGTTTCTGTCGAAATGCCCCAGAGTGGGTGATTAGGGGTCGCACGACCACTATTAATACCCATGGAAGGACTACCGGGACCCGGGAGTCCATGATGACTATATCCAGCGACACCTCCACTCCATTGGGCACCTAGATGGTTTGCTTGCTGCGCATGAGCTTGCTGCGGTGGGGGCATCAAAGGCGTCTGCTGTCCAGTACCAGTCCCCGCATGAGGAGGTGAATGGCTTGGTGCGCGAGAAATGCCAGTGGAACCGTTTGCAGCCATACGCACAAACCGAGAGCGAATACGATTAGTAAGAGTGTCTAGAAGGTCGGCAAATCGATTCCCAACATGAACATCATCAACGATAGAAGTACGGAGAGCAGATACAGCACGGTCCATGAGACCCAGAGAAATAGCTACGTCGTCTTCGGTTGCGCCGAGAGCGAAGGTCTATTTCAAGCGAATGTCATTAAATGTTAAATAAAATAACGAAACAAGCCACAGAGAATAAGAGAAGGAGAGCAGGGGAGAAAGGAAGATAGTGTCTTACCTTCAATAGGATGATTGCTACAGAGACAATTCTGAAAAAGGTTCGCACGGGCGCATGTTTCAGGTAGTCTCCCGGATAGAGCCCATCAACTACAACTTTCAGGACATTTCGGCTCGCATCTATAACCTCCTTAATGTAATATCGATCGTTACCATACCACTTAACCAATGTAGAAAACGGTATCGCACCACCATCCTTGGAAGTTGAGCTAGATGACCCATTCGAAGCCGCGTTAGATGGCTGTAGATGAGATTGCATGGGCGTATTATGTGTACAACGCTCAACAACAGCCTGAAGGGCAAGGGAATTGAGATATACGCGACAGTATTCGAATTCGATGGTCAGAATATGTCGTAGCTGTGTCGGTACTGTACTAAAGTCAGCATAACGATCCTCTCTAATTCAAAAAGTAGCGCCTTACTCTGAGGAGATTGGTCGAACCCTCTCCGCCAATCCCTTAACGGAGTTTGGAAAAACTGTAGTAATTCCACATATCTCCCAGATTTAATGATATCTCTCGTTTGACGCCGGTTAGGAAACATCTGGTGATTGCCCATTTCCATGATTTTCGCAATATGTTGCCAAAAATCGAGCACTAGATCTTGAATTACATGACGGGTCTGAGTAGCCATTGATTCGTAAGGATGTCGTTGTCCATCTGATCGCATAATTTGAGATTGTCGCCGGATTTCGGCCATACGCTCTTGGTAAAGCTGAGGGGGAGACTTCATAGGCGAGTGATCCCGCTCAACTTTTGGGAGCATGGAGGTTAAGCCAAGCCGTCCACTTGTTTGAGTAGCATAGATCAGCAGTAGATCCTTTAGGTGGTTCTTGCGGCGGAAGTAGGCTTTAACGGTTGAGTGCGGAAGGTTTTGATTAGCTTGCTCGAATTCTATTTCGCTCGTTTCATCGAAGACTACAGCACGTCAGCTACGAAATGAAGGAGTCTCCTTTAAACATTACCTCCAATTTCGAAAGCTAATGCCATAGCATTTCCAAGCAACATCCAACACCTAGTGTTGTTAGTAACAACCTACGTAAAACTTGAGGAGACCTACATTCGATCACTCCGCCAGCAAGGCTCGAGCCAACTATCAATGCGCTGTCCACCCACGCCTTTATATAAATCGGGAGAAACTCCATTCCCAGACGCACCGCCATTTGGATCCAGCGAGGTCTCATCTGGGACCATGAGTTCGTCATCATCATCTCCGGGGGGGAAATGCAGTGCACGAGGATGCCATTCAGTTAAAAGCATTAGACTTTCCACGGTACCAAGTGTCCGGAGGCCTTTTCGCGAGAGTGGGTTGACATCAGACCCAGGTTGTTGTCCAGCTCCACAGAACCCTCCACCAAATTGCTCTTGTCCCCAAATCATCCTATCGATCATGCCTTGCAGATAAGACCAAAGCTTCTCGTGGATAGCATATGGGCGAGAGGCAGCTCCAGGGCCAGTGAGTCTCGCATACCGTGAGGAAATTGTGAGCAAGGTGACGACCAGCATCGGCTCCTCTCTAAGTAGCTTGGCATGCGTGGCATGGTCTCGATAATCCGGAACCACAATGGGCGTCAGCGGAGACAGATAGGTATAGAAGTAGTCCATGTAGGCGATAGCTTCCTTCGCAGTGAGCCATCCAGCCCGTACAAAGCGGAACCTCGACCACGCCTTCACAGCCTCAGCGAAGCTTGCATCATCCGATGGATGCTCCCCATTCATGTATGACCGGGTAATCGCTGGGTCAACAGCTGGATCGCCTGCTGCGCGCGATTGATTACGTCCATCCATGCCTCTGATACCATTTCCTTGAGGGCTTGGAAAGCTTGTTTGGGAGCCTGGAGTATTCCCAGCGCCCATGGGACGTTGAATACTACCAGAACTCCCAGTCCGATGGTGATCAATATCCCCATTGCGACCGGCGGCCTCAAACAGAAGGTTTAGCGCATCATGCCCACTATAGACCTCCTTTGTCTGCAGTATTGCCGCTGTCGCGTTATTAACCTTCTGATCCTCCTCATCATTGGACGTATTAGGATTCGCAGCCGGGCGGCGAAGAGGTTCGAATCGACCCACCGACCCACCAGGTGTCAGAGGTTGCTCTTGTTGAATTGTTGCAGTATAGGCAGACGAGGTACCTGGGCGATTGATCTGGATAGGCTCGGGACGTCGTGCGCTGGTTGGAGTCCCATCAGGCGGTCCTGACCTCAACCTCTTTCTCCCATTTCGAATCTCGTAATCTGATATTTCACCATCATCGGCCCCATCGGTTCCATCCGCGGGTTTGCGCTTCCTCCGCGTGGCAGAGAAGTAGCATTCCTTGCTTTCGCGACGGCATCTGACGCAAGGCGGGTCGTGAGGGTTGTCCACCGGGCCAAGGTCGCATCGAACTTTTCGACGGCGACAGGGGATGCAGGCTTGGTAAGTGCGAGTATGGGCTTGCGGCGGGCCTCTGGGAGGAGGGGAGGCGTTCGACGCGGTGGTTGAGATGGTGGACATTTCTGTTCGGCTTGCGACGGGTTACGGATAGCCCTGGTCTGAGGACGAGCGGCGGGGCGGTTGAAGCTAATCTGTGTTACAAGTGACAAAGAAGCACTATCCTGCGGAAACCCAATATATGCACGGAAAATCAATTCAGGATGCGCGAGACGTAGGACGAGTGGTGGATGGTGAACTGCGTTCAGACGTTCTGACCGATGTTCCGTCGTCACCGAGATTTTGCGCTTCTCGCTGCCTGGTGTTGGCCTCGAGCACCCTAACACTTGCCGCCAATTCGCCCTCGATCAGGCGCATACCTCAGTGAACAGCGAGGAAACACCCGTGATATCAGAAAGCAGTATTAAACGTGATTTGACAGTCAATGATGGTACGCATACCACCCTACAAGAAGACCGGCTAGTCGCTTCCTCCATGTCACATGGATTAGTAAAAGTACAGTGAATTCACTTAATTGGGCGCTATACCCATCGATAGGCCTGTCCTTCATGCGCCGTTTATGCAATGCTTCAAACAATAGTATATCTCTGCCCTTGTTCATCTTTGCCGTTGCTTTTTCGAGCTGCAAAGCGAAACAGATCTTCTTACCCCCACCTGCTTTCATTAAGCCAGTCCCGGCAAAACACATTTACAAACCGCATCCCCAAACTTCCACCTGCGTTCGCCTAATCTGTCGTTGCTCCAATTCCTTGTAAAACCCCTCCATGTCTTCTTCATCCCTGTAGATGAGTCCGAGTCCATCCCTGTGCAAAAGAAGCATGAAGAGCGCAAGTATGATCTGGAATCCAAGAGCGCCAGCAATCATAGCGTAATAGAAATAGTTATGTCCCTGCTCCCACGCAATCAAGCCTAGTGGGATCTGGGCATTCCTGAACCCTAACGTCCATCGAGCAGACCAGCAGTCACAGCTATTCCACCATCCTATACCAAACTTAGCAAGACTGACCAACTAGACCAGGTGAACACGGCCTACCTTTAAAAGCTAAAAACAGGACAAGGGTCATCGGGATGGCGAAAATAGTGTCTTTCATGATAATTGCAAAGAATAGATATCGATCCCTCTCACTCTTTTCCTTCCTGGTGCAGTTCCCAGAGCGGTTGACATATCTACAAGGTATCTGAGTTAAAGCACAGCCCAAGCACCAGGCCAGGAAATAGGATAATTCGGTGATCGAGCGACATCCAAGACCTACGGTAGGGGTGAACCAAGACATCAAAAACGAGAAGATCCATGCTCCAGCGACGGAAATGAATGCCAAGCCGAAAATGAGTATATCGTATGGCTCTTCCAAGGATTTCTGTGGACGCCAGGTGTAGATTCCCCCATTCCAAGGTTTTAAGCAGGTCAACGGTAAGTCTCCTTTATCAATCTTTCTGAGAGCAGCTATTCTTCTGATCTTGCCGGCTAAGGGCTGAAGTGCCGCATATGATGTCCAATGTGTTGGGAATGCTCCAGCAGCGGAGCTAAGGGTAATTGCTGGCAAGAGCCAGTAATACAACTCTCGGAGAGCTATCGTGTGTGGGAAATGGACCGGAGCGCTTGCTGAGGCATCTCCACTGGCTACCGAAGTAAATAGAGGATAAGCGTAAGCTACAACAGCTAGTAAAGATCGTCGGGCACTCTTGACTCGAGTTTGAGAGAGCATCGTGCTAGCATGATTACATGATATCAGGATATCCTCACGGTCCTCTTCAGAGAGTCTATCGTCCTGGATGAAGTTTACGAGCTTTCTGGCAAAGACTCCTCCTGGTATTCCTTTGCTCGTTACGCGATATCTTGGATCGAAATCGTCTAACGCAAAGCATATCACCTCTAAGTGCTTCAAATCTTCTCGATGTACACCTGGGCGGGGTTCTGTGCTTTCTATTCCCTTGAGGTCCGATTGCATGAGCTGGTCGGCTGGTACACTATTACCGCTTGATGTCACTATGAATGAAGCTGAGTTTTGGACTGAAAGATGTCGTTGTGCTCGGCGGATTGCTGGCTCAAAATTAATCCTGTTCTGTATCCATATGTGGGTCCTCCTGGCCAGAGCGAGCTTGTCCAGAAGACTCCAAATGGTATCAATAGGGTCTCCTAGAATGTGCATGACCACAGATATGTAATTGAAGAGTAGGCTCCGTCCTCCATTAATTAGATGTCGAATAATTGTGTCCAGTAGAGGTTCTCCATGCGATTTGTGCAATACAAGCACGTCGAAGTGGCTAAAGTGCATATTTCCAACAAGCACAAAGAGCGGTACAACCCATGTAAGAATGCTATTAATTACATCCCACTTGTCGTACGCCGCCCATCCTATCCCGCATTTCTCATAGCATTGCTGGAGGCTCATAGTGCTCATATTTTTAGAGAAAGCGGTGGAGCAAGTTGCAGTTCCGATAAAGCTCCCTTCTCGAGCAATAGCATCCGCTGGACTGGATAGGAAAAGAACCGATATAACTGCGGTACTCATGTCCAGCATGACGATAATTTCTTCTTCAGGACTCTATATTAATGAAGGTCATATAGGTATTCCGATATTTCGTTTTAATACGGGCTTCAATGATAGACAAAACAAAACCATAAATGAAATAAGTCAAAGGAAAGGAAATGTGTCTAGACACAGGGAAAGATGGAATGGAGTATTAGCCAAGTACGATCTCTACTTAACGCCAGGGCAAGCCGAAAGATACAGTTAGAGCTGAAGATACAGTCAGAGCTTTTTCGAGAAACATCAGGGGTGAGAGGAGATGCATAGTTACACGGTCAGCCACCAATATTTGTATCTATTGTACAACATGCTCCAAATGCACTGAGGACGTTTTTAGGCGACCACGATAGTGATGAGTGGCCCCATTGGCGAAAATGAAGTTTGCACAGCCACAGGGCTGAAATGACTCGTTCTTGTGACCTCTTCGCGTAAAATTAGCGTGATCCAAAGAGTTGCGTGGCTTTTGAGTGGCTTAAAAGGACCAATAGCGAAGATCTACTAAAATCCGACAAACCAAAGCCAGACGCCCAAGTCCCAAGCCCCAATGATCCTAAATGTCATTCCTAGCCAATCTTAGAATATGCCAAGTCTCATTTGCTACCTCGGGTAGGCATGGAATACAATTATATGCATGATATCAATCATATTCTGTACGGTGTAGCCGCTCTTCATCATGCAACTCTTCCAAATATCGTCGGTGACATACCGCGATCTTTCATAATTAGACCAATCCCTACGCCTTCCCGTTATAGAGTATTTTCTATCCGTCATAACACCTCAACTGTTTCTATCAATGCTTTTAATCAACGACTCTAACTCTTTCAACGGAATAGTGGTAAAAATATCTCCTTTAACACACATTGATCGTGAAACCTATCTTCGAAGCTCATATCAGCCACGCCAAGCGTAGGATGGCACACGATAGTCTCTTTGACTGTCAGATGAGCCGCTCTAATATTTTATGCGTATCGGAACCGAAGATTCCATTCGCCTTGAAAGGCAAGTGCGCAGCTCCGGACATGCTCCGATTCGAGCTAATTTCTTTCAGCTCTCAACTATCCCCTAAACAAATGCAAGTGTCAATCGTATCGGCAAAATTTTATACAAGTAATGGTGTTGAGTCTTGGTAGCTCGGTGGAGCGGAATTTCCTGGCTCCGAATAAGTCTTGGCGTTGTTGCCTCCTAAACTTCCCAGGTTCAAGTAGCCTCAAAACATCCCACCATTCTCCTGCACAGTTCGGAAATCAGCATTAGTTGTATCAGCCGGCAAACCCCGGAGTAGCAACTCTATCGCCGGGCCTCAGGGCGCTCCATTACAATCCTCTCTTCCACCTAACCATGTCTTCCGAAGACCTTAAACAACACGCGACAAGCTCGCACGATTTCTACGTGCTTCTTGGTGTAGAATTCGAAACCAGCGAAGCCGACATCAAGCGCGCATACCGCAAAACTAGCTTGCAATATCACCCTGATAAGAACCCTGGGAAACTTGATGTGATCGAGAAGTTCCATCTCCTAGCAATCGCACGCGATGTCCTGCTCGATCCGGAAGCGAAAGCTGCGTATGACAGGGCGCGGGCGGCGCGGCGAGCGAAGGAGGCTCAGCAGTCGTTGTTTGAGGGCAAGCGGAAGCAGATGAAGGAGGATTTAGAAAATCGCGAGAAAGGATTCAAGCGGAAGAGAGGAGAGGAGATCGATGCAGAGGAGAAACTGGAGAGGGAGATTAGGAGGCTGGCTGAGGATGGGAAGAGAAGGAGGAAAGAGAGGGAGGAAAGGCTAAATCGAGAGAAGCGAGAGGAGGGGGCCTCGTTCATGGAAGAAGAGTCAGAATTATACTCTCCTCCAGGGGTCTCCTCCGAAGTACCGGAGATCGATCGAACGGTCAAAGCGCGTTGGGTGCGGGAAGGTGACGGAGCATCTCTGAATAAGGAGAAGTTGATTGAAATGTTCTCGAAATTTGGAGAGATCGAAAGTAGTCTGGTGATGAAAGACAAGAAGATGCGAATCGGGGGTGAAAAGCACAAGAAAGTGGTGGCTACTGGTTTCATTGTGTTCAAATCTATTGTGTCTGCCCATGCAGCAGTAGAGGATGCCAAAAGGACGTTCAAACTCTTGGAATCCGTGTTCTGGGCAAACAAAGAACCAGATATCGCATCACCAGCCCCTGTCGCGGCCGATTATTCAGCACCATCTACCCCTGCGTCTACTCCAAAGTCCTTCCGCACCTCATTTCCCGGAATATACAAGAATGGAAGTGGAGGCATAGGCGCACCGTCCTTCTCCTTTTCACCTCAAAGCCCAAGCTTGGAAGAGGTAACTCTCATGCGGCTTAAACAAGCAGAACGCAAGCGATTAGAGGAGCAGATTCGGCAAAAAGAAGCCGCGGAAGAATGATGAAGAAATGGATTATGATTTATGTTTTAAACGTGGCGTTCGGAGGATACCATGGCTGGCTACTTGGGAGATACCACTGATAGGCTCGTGAGCATGCTCCAACCTGTCAATTTGTTTATTTGAACAAGCAGCTGATTGCTATCTGTATATAAGTGAACTATTAAATTTGTATTAATTTAGGGGCATAGGCTAAGATGACCTCTGAATAGATACGTAATACTGCGTGCCTATTGAAACAACTCCATAAACCTTGATGACGACACCATACTGCTTGAACATGCCATCCGCTTACCTCCACAGAGCTTAGGTTCCGTTGGAGCGTCAACGCTTGCTATCTGTGCCTAGATCACTAACGAAACAAGACCCTATACCCAATCTCGCATAGCTGGGTTGGACAACTTTTCGGTAGACGCGTGCTGCAAGTTACTTCCGCCCCTCTCCGCACAGCGCTCCAATAATTTCCGGGTAATGATTCGTGCCTGAGGGGTCCCGTTCACTTGTAGTATGATTCCAGACAGGTTCTGCCATGTCATCGGGAGGACAGCCCTACAGCTAGCCCTTTCTACACCTCGTCTTTTTGCCACTATCGTTCATATTAAGAACACAAGTTCAATTTGTTCTGTAAGGTTGATCGGCTGCTGATCTACAACGCATCTTCAATTTTAAATCAACATTCTAAATAACATTCTCATCAATTTACAATTTGGGGAGATTAAATCCAAAGTCTCGCCCTTAAGAGAGGTCTATAGTGACCAACACGATCCAAGCTGAAAGCGTCTCGGACATCGCTACTTTAGCACACATGCATAATGAGGACACTTACTCTAAGCATAGTTGTTTCTACCCTCAGTGTCACAGTTGAAACGCTCCCGAAATCGAGAGGAGAGACCCAATAGCAAAAAACTTGTTGGATTCGTATTAAATGCCTGAAAAATTTCCTCGGACGTTATGATTTAGTGACCAGATTCACCGATTTACCGTAAATTTCCGGCACGATGATCGTCTCGGTCAAGTGCTAAATGCCCGGTTGGTCGTATTAAACAATTGTTATTGTTTCATTTTCGAGCCGGTCGAACCCGGGGCACGATTTCTCGTTAGGACCATAACACGACGTAAATCCGATACGTTCATACGTCTAGTTCACGGCATCGAGACATCTTAGAACCAATGTGGGCGTGTCTGTTTCATCAAGACATACGAGTTTAAGGCAGTAAAAGTCCTCTTCGTGTTGCGTCATGCCCCGCCTAATGTTTGTCCACCCGTGCGCCATGTCCCAGCCACGATCGAGAAAAACACTAATCTGCTCCGACCCATCTCTAAGGTGCCAAGCCTAGTATCTTCAATACGCGGAAAAAAATACCTAGGATAGTGCGCATATGGATGGTGCTCCGTAAAAAAATATCTTCACTTTGAACAGAGGACCTCGAACATTACGGAGGTCGCGCTTTAACGTAAACCGACAGCACAAGCCAAGCAAGATCAAAGATCAGGGTCTTTCGCCACAAGCCAGCGAGATAGTCACCTAAAAGGTCCTCACGCAATGAATGGAACTGTTTTAAAACACCAGATATTCCTGGTAACTTATCTGAGGCAAAAGTGAGGCTTAGGCAACTATAATCCTCGACCAGCTTGTGATATGCGGTTGTAACACCAATCTCATCCGGGCTAGGATTTTGATTAACGACCGTGGGTTTGCAGCCTAATTTCCAATCAGAGCACTCACAGAGGCCTTCTGTGTTGCACTCCCAAATAAGTTCACCATGAAGAAAGTGTGACACACGAGAAGCCAGCAATCCCTCCCGGAATACCCAACCACGCTTCAGCAAAGGAGCGATGGGTATGAGGTCATTGACGGCCATGTGTGAAAGTGAGTCGTGATAGCTATATTGACGAATGTATATGTCGTCATCTGAATCATCGGGGTTTTCCCACACCTTTCGATACCAGCCCATTGACTGGTCACTTGAAAAGCAGCCGCCCCCAGCATCCGCTGAGAGCGTTGCGGCAACAACCAAAGCTGCGTTCTGAAAGATACTGCACATATTTCCCGATTCTGTTTGCCAATCTTTCTCGTCGTCCTGGATAATGCACAGCGAATCGATCCAAATATACCGATAGCCCATTCGACGCGTAAATATCACAACGTCCTGGTGTGTTTTTGGGAGTCTAGACCAACTAATTTGATTCAAATGTTCCTGAAATGTGGCCGAGGTTGTTTTGTGTGGCTGGTTAGAACCCTAGCAGTAGCTCAGGCAAAAGTATGGCGAACTTATGCCTGAGGTTTCGCATGACTTTAAATCTTCGTGGTAATCCTCGACCCTAACTGAAAGGCCCAGGTCGAGCACTCTGCTCGGCAAAAGTGTCGCTTCATAGCTTGGACAAGCGGCATGTTGTGTGAGACAAAGCTGAAGTCTTTGTTTGGCCCAGGACATGGACTCATCTGATTGAGTATTTCCTGGTCGATGTATACGAGTTTTGAAGCCTCCGGAGTTATTTCCCAATTAGATCAGCCCGGGACACCTATTATTTTAGGAACCAGCAAGGGTACAAGGATGAAAATATGGCTAGTCTCCTACCTGACAGTTTGTAAAACTTATATGTGGTATAATCGACCTTTAGAAAAGTTATTGTCACTTGCTCAATAGGGACCCTGGAAAACTGAATGCTCTGGGCTCTAGACCATTCCTTCTCCTCTAGGCTTCTCACTGTGTTGTAAATGAGACGACGTAGGGCACATTTTGCAGTGTTAGCGGAATTTTCGACGTCCTCACGGTCCGTTGTGAATTCGTTAGAACCTGTATAGCTTCTATAGACAGTAATCCTCCAGGCATTACGGAGGGAACTATATAGGCGATCTCCGCACACCGTGCTGAATTCCTCGCGCTCTTGTGCTTTAGATTGATCCATGAGTTAGATTGGTGCTATGAGAGATTTAGCTGGATAGTAAATAATATAGAGCGAGGAACTCCAACAGTTTATTAGGGTGTGAATTATCACTTAGCCTTAGATAATCCCACCTGACGTGGCGAGGAGTCATTGGGTTGCCATGCCGCTTAGGGCGGCGGAGCAACTTGAACCCCTAGATCCGGCCGAATAACTGAAAGCGGATGTCCCTTTTAGGCTCCTCGAATACAAACTCGCTACTGTACTACAACAAATTATGGAGGTAATCACGAAAATTAAGCTACAAGTTATCATTAAAGCCCAGTTCTCAGTCTTACAGGTATGCCTTATAAATATTCAAAAATATTCAAAGCACGCAAGTCCACGCGCGGATTCTTTAACTACGTTCGGTTTCTTTACTCTAAACTTTTACTTGGATGGCGCCGGCTTGCACTACAGCCAAATTTTCAGTTATATGTATATGTAAGACCTAGATTAGGCGGCGATATCTCAACTGTAAATTTCAAGAGGGCCCTGTGAGAGCTGAACCGGAGCTCCTCAGCTGCTATGGTTTGCTTTTTCCTTGATGAAGGCGTTTGAAATATGCTAACTGGTGTTAGTATGGTAATTCCGGACGAGACGGACATAATACATGTCTGCCAGCTCTTGCAGTATAAGCCTGTCGCAGAACCTGTACTCGAAGCCCCAAAACCCACTTCCATACCTAACACAACACGCTGCAAAATGCTCAACATGACGTGTGGCGGGGCAGTGCGGGGCCGCAAGGCAACAGTGACAGAGCTCTCGTTTCTGCCAAGCAGGACTGGCCACCGAGCCCTGCCTTGCGCACCACCCCCAGCCGGGTCGCGCGGCTAAGCTTCGCTAAGCAAAACCAAGCAAATACGCGAGCTGTACCAAGAGCGCCGGGTGCCCGCGGTGCCCTCTGCCCCAGCGTTCGCGTTCCTGCCTCGCAGCCCTAAAACCAGGATTTCGTCCTAGCAAGAACGGCGACGCCGTGACGCAGCTTGGGAACCTCAGACCATGCAGGCCTCAGACCATGGAAGCTGTACGCGCTGCAGTGTCCAGCGACTCATCCTCGTATCCTGGCTTCTCTGCGTAAAAATGGAAAACAGGGTGAGGGGGACTTTGTATATGACGACGGCGCCTCTCGGGCCACTGGTAGTCGTAACGGGCTGGAGCGGTGTTACAATTAGTGGAGCTGGATCTGAATCTTGATTTCTAGCACCGCGAGCGGCTGGGATCGGCGGCGAGTGCCTCGACGATGAGCTCTGGATCCTTCGCCACCGAGCTAGGTGTTGCGCGATTTAACGGTGTGTAGAGAGAAATAGGTGAGCTGAGGCCTGTTTGGGGAGGGCCGGGTGGTTGAAGACGTCATTGTGCTGCTCGGGAGAGACTGGTTTTCAGACTATTGATCTTGGAATTGGACTCTCTTCACTATATTAATTCACCCAGCCCTAGCAATTCAAGTTATCCAGTCAGTCAATTCATTCAATTCAGCCATCTCAAACATTACTCTCTCACCCAATCCCTTCAATCCTCACACCTATCCTAGAAATATCAAACCATCACTACACCTAAGCAACCATGTCGTCCTTCCTCTCCAAAGCCGAAAACGCCGCCTCCGATTTCAAGCAAGGCGGGAACCAGAACCAGCAAGGCGGTGGCTACGGTGGTGGTAACCAGCAAGGCGGAGGCTACGGCTCCCAAGACCAGGACCAGAGCTCCGACAGCTACGGCAACCAGTCCGGCGGCGGTAGTGGCATGCAGACCCGCGACCAGTACAGCGACAACAAGCAGGCTGGCTCCGGCGACAATCAGCAGGGCAGCTACGGTGACAACCAGCAGGGAGACTCCGGGAACCAGCAGGGCGGCTATGATGGGAATCAGCAGCAGGGGAACTCGAACCAGGGCGGTGGCGGGATGATGGATGGGATTGGGAAGACGGCGGAGGATGGATTCATTAATCAGGGTGAGTTGATGACTCTAGTAGTGAGATAATTTGGAGTACAATTTCTGACTGACGGGTTGTGTGGTGTAGAAGCCGATCAGTTCGCATCAAAGGAGGGGGTTCCGAGTGCGTTTGACGGTAAAATGAACCAGGCTATTGATGGTGAGGCGAATAAGTATACCTGAGGCGCATCGGCCGGCATGTCGGGCAGACAGTGAAGGCAAGTCGGGGTGGCAGATAGTATATCTGGGGATTGTACTGCTGTGTGAAGTAGGTGGATGTTTCGGAATCCGCCTGTGACGGGGTTTGTAGGTTTTATAAGGCTGGTGGCAATATCAATTCAATAGTTGGCTTGATATTCCCTATAGCATTATACTATAATCGACTACCGATCAATGACGTATGAGATTCAACTATTAGCTGTAACTGTAGGGTTGCTATCCCTAAATGGGTTATATGATGAACGACGCTACTAGCCTCATCCGGGATATTTGAGACGGAGCACGTAATTCGACATCAAGCACAGTATTTGTTAGTAAAATAGCTGAAATGGTACTAGCGGTAAATTAATAAAACTCTACCATCCGGTCCCGCTGTGATAAAAGACCAGTGGAAGGCCCGACCCACTAAAGAGCGCTCGGGAAATCCAAGTAACGTAATTCCTCAACTACACGGCCTCTATCCCAAGCGTGAAAATTCTAGCCCAAGCAGCTTGCTCAGCAACTCCCTAGCCAAGCCGTCGACAAGCCCAATCCTTCGTTTCGCATCGAAACCGACACAGCCAGCCCCCTAATCGCGAGCCCTTCTGTCATGTTTCGGAAAAACAGACACCTCAGTGCCCTGGATCGACAGGAACTCACTCTGCATCGCGAATCATAGGTTTAGGCCCTGCCGCCGGCCCACTCTTACTAGCTTCGCCCATCGACGCCATCAGCCCCGTCATCGTCGCGCTGCCGTTGGACCCGCTAGTGCTGCGCCACTTGAAACGGCCACGCCGCTTGGCAACTTGGCGCTCACGACGCAGCGTTCGTCAGCAGGCCGCGACGAGGAGCCGGTTGTTGAAGCCCCCATCCATGGATGAAGGAGGCTAATTAATGAGGGTGATAGACGCCGGTTGTTCGGTTTGAAACGTGCAGGATGCGTGGTGCCAAGCCATTTAGAGTTTGGCACGGTGGTACTGTGCATGCAACTGGGTGGGGAGGTGTCGAACAGGGTTAACCCCTGTTTTGAG